>JAQFZJ010000403.1:0-29295 GCA_034695645.1 Folsomia fimetaria
TCCCAACTTTGTCCCATATACTTATGGTGAAAATTTCAAGTCGATCCGTCCATGCGTTCTTGAGTTATCGATGTGACAGACGGACGGACAGACGGACGGACAGACGGACGGACATATCGATCTTATAAAGGGGTTTCACCCCTTAATAATTAAAATTGACGGGTGGTACATACATAATACATGCATTTTCATAAATTTATGACAATGTTTCATCCATTATTCGTTTAACCCTTACCCTGCGATTATCCACGTCTTCTAGACGGATCAAACACGATTTCATGAATTCATAAGATGAACTCATGAACAATGTTGTTGAGTGCTTCTAATCTGATTACTTTGCTGATGCTGTAAAATATGGAAGAAGAATAATAATGAACAAATTGTTCATGAATTCATCTTATGAATTTATGAACTCGTGTTTGATCCGTCTAAAAGACGTGCATAATCGCATGTAAACGCTTGGTTGTTCAGAACAATGGTCCAAGAGTTTACATGAAAATGCATGAAACAACTAGAACAAAAATTATTCAATTTCAATTGAACAACAAAATACTCTGATTACACAAATGAAAAGACAACTAAATTGACAAAAATGCGTAATCTTTACTTCTGCTAGTAATAATTTCATGAACCTAATAATAATAATGGCTTTATTTACTCCTACTGTAAATTATCTTCTTCTCTATCCTTATCAATTAAGTTAATTTGCTTTAAAATTTTTTAAAAATAAAGAGACGCATTGCATTGTCATTTTTTAATAGGGTTTAATGGCTATTTTAATTTATTTAAATTCAATTCAGATAAGGACAAAATGGCAGGAAATCCATTTTCTTTAATTCAGCACGACCTGCTCCTCCTTCTTCCTCTGCAAATAATAATAAAGTTGAAGACGAGTTAAATTCCAAAACTCGAAAAGGAGTTCTCATTTATATTAGGATTCCTAATTTAGGAATATGAAAAAATAAAATACATTTATTAAAATTCAACCAATTGAATGAGACTTTTGCATACATTTTGTTTATGGAATCAATAAATCATTTTCATTGTAAGAAAAAGTTTTTTCAGTTATGTTACACAGATACATCATTCATATTAAACTTTTAATGATTAATTACCCCAAATACAATATATTAATTGCATCAATGATGTGGATGAAGTAGCTAATAACCATAGAGGCATTTGAAATAAGAAAGGGTTGTGTAAAATGGAACGCTGGACAATATGATTGTAGGAGTTCAACTGCAAGCGAATATTCGTTATAATCATAGATATGGATGGATATAATATTAAATATCATAGATATGGTATAATATGTAATAAAATAAATATTTAACTGTATGTAAACAATTATACACAGGAGAAGGATTTGGATCCATTGTGATGACTCCACTATAACAGAAGGACATACTGTTTGGATGACATAATTGACTGGGAAAGTACTAGAATTCATTATTTCATGCAATTATGTATGTATGCGACTGAAATGCACTGTATTATGAACTACATAAACTAGTATTAAAATTTCTGCTTGTGATGACAAAAATTTAAATCTTTAATTCTTTTCCACCTCGAATTGTACCATTTAAAGTTGACATTCATGCTTAAGGATTCTTGTATATATCTATAAGTTATATTCTCATTCGCTGCCCAAATATGAATAAGTGAAATATGATTATTTATTTATTTACAATTAAATCCTATATTATTTGTTTCTTTGTTTGTTCTTTTCATCACAGAATATATAATAACAGTTGAGTGAATTATTAACTTAATTAAATAAAATTAAATTAGTAAATTTTTAATGGTCCTTGAGATGACCACCACCACCACTCCCTACTCTACCTGAAGGCTCGGGGGATGATAACTCCACTGATCCCAGATTATTATTATTGTTATTTGGGCGCAAGATGCTCAGCGCAATTGCAAGCTGGGCCGCATAGTATGTCGCCATGATGATCCCTTGATGGTGAGGAATATCAGTGTAGTAGCGATTGAGTGAGAGTACTGTGTCGGAAATGAGGAAGGCAACTCCCCCAGCCACCCCACATAGGTAGGACCACCCTTCACCTGATTGTGTAGTGGGGCGGGATATTGCTCGCCACACCCTACAATATACATAACGATAATGACAAAATTCGTATTAATTAATGAACTATTTAATTAATTAATTAACAATTTAATTAATTAATTTGTACAATACTTACATTGTGAGGAGGAGGGATGCATAGAGAAACACACCCACCGTTACAGGCCAAGGTTCAGCGCACACACCTTGGCCGATGAGCACTAGTACTGCAAAAATTTGTACATAATTCATAAAATCATCTTGAATTTTGCTTGATTTTAATATTATGATATTTATTTAATTAATTAGTTAATTAAACTAACCAGTACTGCTGAGGACGCAGATGACCGCCCCAACTTTCGCATTCAACGGTTGGAACCCAAACGCTTGAATGTAGAATACCTGTGCATTATAAAAGTAAGTGGATATGTTATTATGATGATATCATCATATCATCAATCACGCAATGGATGTACCCCCCAAAACTTACCTGTGCTACCCCAAAGGCAGCCATCCCATGCAGGAAAAAGTCTGGCCAGATCAGTAGCGCGTCCCCCACACAGGAAAACAGCAATCCTGCCAGAATCCGGCGACTGAATTTGTGCCTTAAAATACAACATATTAAATTAATAGTAATTAATTAGTAATAATTTTTCTTTTAAAAATATTGCAACTCACTGTTGCGGGTGTGAAACGCCGTGTAAGAGAACGAACAATGCGAGCGATAGGATGGGCAAGCATTTCACTATACATGATAAGGCTTATTACGTAAAATCGAGGTAAATTGAGACGAAATTGATTCTGTTACCTGCCGTCGCTCCCCATGAAGGGTTATCCTCCGGTAAAAAGAGGATAAAATACAGCACCAACGTTTTCAAGAATGGGACCAACTTGCCCCCACTGCTTTTCCACTGCGACCATAAAAAATGAGGGCGATTATTATTACAAGGATTTGACAGAGGCAATAGCGGCGTCCGTTCGTTAAATGATATGACTTCAACCCCGTCCAAACCTCCATCTCTTTCTGTCTCATCTACAATTAATAATTATACAATGCAAAACATTCAGTTTTTGCAAATTATGCAATGCAGGCTTGACTAATTCAGCCAAATAAAATAACCTCAACCTTGCGAGAAATCGTCATCATCACCATGAAACAAGTCGTCGTCATCCTCAAAATTGAGAGATTCCTCACTTTCTGGAGGCAAATCTCTCAACAGATCAGCAATATCTGCCGGGACGTAGACAGGTTGACCATTCTTTTCGTAAAAGATGAGATGTGATGGCGGTGGTGACAATATGTCTTCAACAGAAGGTGGTGCGGGATGGTGCCTATTTCTTGCCTCAGTCATGTGGTCCATCATCATCGTCTAATCTTGGATAAGTGACGATGAGACAACCTGAACTGGACTGGAGGAAATGACCATGCCAATTCCAGAACCGGACTGACTGCCAAGTCCAAGTTAACCCTAAACCTAACCAAGCCAGTTAATATGTGTATGTGTATAATACCATCCAACCAAACCTCTAACCTAACCTCCACCTTCCTTCCTTCTTTTGATTGATCGTCTATTTTATTGTCGTTTAATAATGCTAGGGAAAGTCAGAGAAAGGAAAATAAAGGAGGAAAAAAGGCGAGTTGACGAAGAATTGTCCCCATCCATTATTCTGACTTGTTGCTCAATTCAATAGCAATTTCATCAAATACATATCCACAACCAACCAACCAACTTGACCCATCTAATAATATCTGTAGATTGACATTGTGGTTGGTGGACTGGACGGATATAACTAACTGACAATAATTGCAGATATTATATTCAGTCGAATACAATCTATAAAAAGTTTTGGATTACGAATGACTATAGAATACTAATATCGATTATTTCTGAACGATCCCAATTTTAATATCAGTAATCCTTGAGATAAATACTTTTTAAATTTGATTCAATTTCAACTTGACTTTCCCTATAGCTGGAGGTTTAGTTGGTATGTAGCCTACTTGCATTACATGTCAACTTTAATAAGCACCGTTTAAAATATTCATAGCGTCCCCGACCCCAACCTGTCCATCCCATCAAGTCCAATATCCAATAACCCAATTCATCCACTCTTCAATATTACAACACAAACGAATGAACCATCAGAGTAGAGCATAATATGCCAAAAACAATGCAAAATAGTATACCTACCTAACCTTACTGCTTTTCTACTCAATTTGTCACAAACACGGCATTTCACTACAATACATACAACCATAACAGCTTATTATGTGTATTGTACATATTCTTGATTTCCTGCCAAAACTGTATAAGTACCAGCAACATTACAAATCAACAAAACAAAGGATAATCGAATCGAATGAAATTGAAGTGAAGTCAGACACAATCAGTAGCAATAATTGTGGGTGCGGGTAGAACAATTTAATACCGAAGAAATAGTATTATTGCATAGCAGTTAAAATGATTATCAGACTTACCAGACTCGTGGTGGTCGATAAGCAGCACGCCGTTGTTGTACCACTCAGCCATAGGGCGGCAGTGTTAACGTTGCTATAACTGTATTCACTCGAAATTGGAATCATATTCGAAAAATTTCTTAATACTTAATATATTAAAAATTCAAGGTGACGATGAACTTTCACTTGTTTACCCACAGTACCGTCAAACTTTCTCTAATGATGCTAAGCCATGATGATGATAACATTGATAATGATCACTCTAACAATATTATGAATTCAGTTCAGATATCAATAATTGCGAATATCTGAATGACTTATTTATTGACCAGTGTATATAATTGTACAAACTCTTCTGCCATGCGAAACAAATGGCAGATTCGTGTCCCTTTTTGCAGTTGTTTTTGTTGTATGCATGTGAAACATTGCCATTTACTACGAAGCTGTCAGAACTGCGTCTCAGCTGCTGTTTTGCACATTTCCATTTCCACTACGCCATGTAATGTAGTAATATTTGCTCGTGCCGTGCATATTTTTTGACGTTTAGAACACAACACCACAAACCAAACCAACTCACACGATCGTCATTTCATTCTCAATTCTCAGTTCACTTCAGTTCTTGCCAAAAACCAAAGCAAGCAAATAAGTAATACATAAGCGTGTAGTAGTCAAACAAAAAAGCATGTTTCTTAAATAAGAGGGCAAATATATTGCTTAAAAGAAGAATATGGATGGTATATCATTATTTGCATGACAGGTAGATTCATGCCGCATCCACAAATAAAATAACCATGCAAATCTGATCATACCCGTGCGGTGGTTTGGGTCTTCTTTTCATTATTAGAAAAATTGTGTGATAACAATAATAATGCTCGTAAATGAAGGAATGCAACGCAATAACGCATGGATTTCTCACTCATGATGAATTTGAGATAACGACAATGACGACACATCAAGCCCCGACCGTGGGATAAGGTTGCTTTTCTCATAAAAAAAGAATTATGAAAGGGAAATAGAATGAATATCTGTATACAACTCGGAGCCCTTTGTAAATAATTTTAATGACATGACCCACACCTTGAGTAAATAATACCGATCCAGGATTTACATAATAATGTCCCGTTAGTCAGTGCTTGAATCATTCTTTCTACAAACTGATGATGATCCGGTCCAGTTCAGTGGGGGTTTATCTCCCTCGTAAAAATGGAGGGGCGTTGACATCCACCACAATATAAGAAGTGGTCCCGTCCTCATTCCAGGATTTATTTTGAATCTGTCATAAATACGTAGTGCTCGTCAAATAAGTAAAAGTTTCAGGAATTTGCAATATTTATAAAATGGCAATGCTGCCAATAATTTGCTTACTAATTTTGGTCGGAAATACGCTAGGACTGAAGCAATACGTCGAATTTTATGTGCAAACTTCCAACTGTGATAATAATCCGGAGCGAACCTTAACCGTGGCGAATTTCACAAATCTTCGACCTAATCCGGCCCAACCGAATAATGAGTTTTATCGATCTTTCAACGTTTTTGGGATGTGAGTTCAAAAAAGTGGGTGGGGTTGGAATGGGATAAGCACTTATCTTACTTTGTCTGTACAGGTGGCAAATTGGACGCTGCTTTGGACCCGTTGGTCAGTCCCCGTGTACCACTGGCACTGCAACCATTGAATGGACTTATCATGTAGTTAATGAGGATTTATGCGTCCGGGTAGAAGGGACCCCATCCCCGACAGGATTTGATGTGAGACGATTGGGCGACTCTGCAATGAGTGCGCCACAATTGTCACTTTTTGATAAGCCCAACTTCACACCAGATTCTATTGTGGTATTTATTATATACATAGAAATTGGATGGCATGAATTCTAACTAACACTGTTTTTTTTAATTATATTTCAGGTAACCGTAATGTCGCAAGGTCTCACGAGCATTTCCCTTAGTGTAAAATCCCTATTTTTCACTGGTGAGCGAAAGCGAATCTTAATTAGCATCGTCATAAATTGGCGAATTAATTAATTATCTGAAAAATAACTTGCGCCACACAGGAAATCATAGGTGGACGTTGTACGACGGGATTGAATATTCCGGACAGCGACGCTGCCTTCACCCCGCGCAAGACGTGGTACGTCGTGGTTATGGCTTTACTATTCAGCCAATCATTGATCAATCCATAAGATCCGTTCGTTTCGGGTGTAACGGTTCAAAAATGATGGTGTCGTCATCCTCCCTCTTCGCCGTGATGATTATGATGACAGTTATTCACTCCATCCTGTATTCTTCTTCTTCTTAACGAGTACAAGATAAGATACGAGATAAGCAATAATGCAAAGTAATGAAATTTGTATGCCATTTCCGCCCACTGCATCATTTTTGTACTGAATGTTGAGTACTCAAAATACCGATTAAATTAATTATTTAACAAATAAACGGATTCTTTGTACAAACATTCTAATTTTTACGGTTATCCAAATCCAGTCATCAAATATGAATCGACAACGTTCATTGTTATTATTATTTGACAAATAACCATAAATAAATACACCGCAATTTGATAATTATTATTATTATTTGATCCTGTTTTATTGATTGTAAAGTAAAGCTCAATGTTGTGACTAAATAAAAGAGCGTGTGTAGCAAAACAACATAAATAATAAATAAAGATTAGATTAATTCTCTAAATCTAATGATTAATAATTATGTTATAACAATTATTTGGTTAGTTATTTGTTTTAAATTTGATTGATAGATTGACGCATATGACAATAATAATTAATCATACTCATCTTCGGACATCGTTGTGTGTTGTCTTTGTCTTCAAAATAAATAAATAAATACAATTAATAACAATAATACAGATTATGTAATTAAAAATTAATTAGTGTATAACTCTCTCTCTCTTTCCGCTGTTTGCATAGCGTATTAAATATTTGGCTGGGTAAATATTGATTTCATTTATAAATTGGATTAGCATCTGTGGCACTTGGCAATTCTGACTGGATAATACTAAACTAAACTAGAATTCTCTCTCTACCCTTTACATAGATTATCACTTGTATACAGTATACAGTCATCATTCTTTTAGGTTTCGGATTGTCGGTTTTACATCATTGGTCTTTTTCCTCGTTTTGTACCATTTCCGGTTTGTAAAATAATAATAATAATAAATTAATATGTAATATAAAATTGAAAGAATCTTAATAACATTTGTGATAAAGTTGGAACAAGGTGGAAGAACAATTTGAGAAAGTTTTAAAGTAGAGCGAGAAGAACACACTGAACTGAAGAATACTGAACAACACATTATAGCTTTTCTTTCTTAATAATGAAGCGGTATGGAATGATCACACCTCCCGAAATGCTCGGAGGGCAGGTTTCTTTGGTGGTGGTGGTGGAGGACCGGTATCTTGCTGAAAAAATGAAATAAATCAAGAATTACATAATGTGACATTTAACAGCATTACTATTACTATCATTTATTACCCGTTCACGTTGTTTTGGAGGCAGTGGTGGGGCAGGAGCTTCATCTCCGATCGCGGAATCTGGAGAATTTACAGAATTCCTAGAACCCGGCTCGGACGTAGTGGTGGTAATGGGACGAAGCGTTTCTAATGAAGTGACCGACATCTCGGACAACCTGTTTCCTCCATTTGTCCAAGAGTTGCGGTGCTCGGGATGACTTCGTGGTGGTCTTTGGGCAACCAACTGTAATGCAAGAGATAATATACTTGTTACCCCCCAACTAACCTGATGATGTTATAATTCCTTACCGTTTGTGTCAACGTGATAACAGTCTCACTTGTTGTAGACAGTGAATCAGATTCTGCCTCCATGGGTGGAAGTTTATTCAAGGTAGAACTGAATGAAGCACCGTGACGAGGCAGTGTCGCAGTTGATGATATTGTCATAGTGCTACCTGTCGTTGTTAACTGTTCTCCTTCCATACTTCCAGAAAATGAGCTGTGGGCAGATCGGCGAAACATATTTTGGGATCGTTGCGAAATCGTTGCCATTGAACGAGCCACAGATCTAAAACAAAATTAAATACATCTTTTATATTATTGCGAATCTTATGAAATTTGCAATTAATTCTTTTTTCATTTATTTTCTTACTTTGATCCATTCGCATTTTGATATAAGCTATTCGTCGACGGGAAAGTTCCCATTGAGCGTCCAATAGTAGATCCTCTATGGCCAACTTGTCCACTGTGCATGAATTCTGCATGTCTGGGATCTTTCGGCTCCAACCGTTTAGCTTTTGCCTCTTGCTTTTTTAAAGCTTTGTCCATTTCTCGTTGAAGATTGTCATCTTTCAAGTTCTGCGAAGAAAAGCAACAATTTTAATATTTTAGTTATACACACAATCTTTTGCGAATGAAGTAATGGATGCACTCACTTTAACATTAATCCCATACGTGGATTCAATATGAACTATATAATTCTTGAACAATTCTTCCATCCTATTGTGCAAGGGGAGGAGAGAAGCTTGCGATTTTTTAGAGTGGATCTAAAAATCAAATACAATATTGCAAATTCGCAAAAAAAGAGTAACTGCAAATTATTTTGTCATTACCTTCAAACACTCTTCAATAATTGGAATCTGGATGAAAATGAGGTGTTTCAAACTCTCCACGAGTTTATAATCGTCTGGATTTCTTTCCAAGTAGCGTTGATTAAGAAAAGCTTTTTCATAGTTGGCAACCCCACCCATCACTGCAGCATCCAGGATACCATTCAGTTTCATCGTCATTTCTCCCAAATCTTGTCCAATATTTGTGCAATGAGCCAACACTAATTTTCGCATCTTGTCATTTGTGTTTTCTAAAGTTTCTACTGCATTTTCCAACGGGCTGATTTTTGTGATGGTGTCTCTCATCACAGGAAACCAACTCATGATTCCAGGGAAGGATTGTGATATCCAGAGAGTGTAGCGATCCAACCATAAAGAAGCAAATTCATTTTCTGGGTCTCTTGGTTCCTGGTAGTAGGGTCGGGAATAGGTGAATTTATCAACTTCATTTGATCTGTAGTAATTAAATATATTTTCGTCGGCGTATTTCATCGAGCTGAGTCGTTTTGTGTTGGTAATGGTGGGATCGACTTTGCAAATTTGTAAATCTGTAAAAGAAAAACAGATTGAATAAGAATAAATCAACAACATATTCATGTTAATATGTTAAATTGATACATACATTGCTTATTGGAATATCTAATTTCGTCTGAAGGGGGTCCAAGATTTCGGAGTAGTTCTGCTTGTAAATACTGTCCAAGCATTCGTCCCTCAAAGTCTGACAGTTGGTCCAATGATTTACCTCGATATACAAAAACCTGCAATAGAAAAATAAACAGCATTAATTAATTAATTGTTGCATTAAGAAATACTTAAGGTATTTAATTTCCTAGTATTTTATAAATCAAACCTTGTCCTGAAGAAAAGATGGAAATCCACCACCATAAAACGCCACACGGAAATATTCAGGCTTAAAACGAGGCTCATCTAATATTTTGTCATAAAAATCGGCCACTTGTCGATGAAGTTTAGGAAGTTTTCCATAATTGTAAGCATCTTCGTGCTGCTGACGGAGTTCATCACACACTTCGAGGGCACATTCCCACATTTTGGCCGTATTAAAGTAATTCATGATATCATTGTATAAAGCTTCCTTAAGTTCCATCTGCGTCACGAGGGTTGGATGACGATTGACTACTCTAAGAAGGGGAGGAATCTCCTCATCCGACCATTCCAACTGGTGGGTATGCAATTTCAGAGTGAATGCAGCTTCCGTAAAGTTCTTGGAACGGATGTGCAAATCATGAAGTTTATAAAGATAGCGGAGATATAATTCTTTGCGGTTGATTTCCTTACTGAAATCCTGAAAATTCAAAATGTCGTCAATTAGAAGTTTGCACATATTCGCAATAATAATTTTCGACATACTAGTAAATTAACAATGCAGCTCATTCTATTTCCGGGATCTTCTTCATCCTCAACTTCTCTGTATTGCAGTAGCAAGTCCATCAAAGTCGTCAATGTGCCCACCATCGCCAAGCCCTAAACAATTACAAATTCATTACCTCAATTAACCCTCCTCTTAATTAATTACATGTCCATTAACATACCAATTCCCTCAATCCCGTACTATTATGTTCACACAAATTTGTCATTGCATCAGAAAATATATCTCTAAACGCAGGATCCCCTTTCCCACCTTCAATCCCTTCCACAATCTTCTTAATTAGTTCATCCTCCACTTCCTTAAAAGACTTCACCGGTCTATCCTGATCAAATTCGCAGTGCATCATGTCAAAGAAAATTGGGATTGTAGTCTTCCTTAATTCCGCTTCTGGTACGAGCGTCATATCCAAAAATGTGCCCACCATCCCAGGAACAAAACGGATCCGCTTCGATTCACCCAAACTGAACCACATGAGTCGAATCAGGTCTGCAGCTCTTTTTCGCATATCTCCAAAATTCTGAATGACATAGTTTTGTTTGGATTGGGAAAAGTCTTCTAATTGAAGAGAGGGTTGGGTAAGGAAGGAGACGGCACAGATGAAAAAATTGTTCCAGGGTTGCTCTTCAAAGGGTTCGGCAAATTCGGCTTTTACCGTGGATGCAAAATGCTCAAGGGCTGTGAGCACAATACTAAAAAATAAGGATAAGACACGGATTTTAGAAAATCATTTTAAAAACAATCTCATCTTTTCTCTTTACCTATTTTGCAGTAAAATCATGGTATTCCAATCACTCGTGAAGTAGGAGGGATGAAACAAGTTCTTCATGACGACAAGAACATCGTTCAAGAATTTGAGAAGGCCTTGTTTGTAAGGATCCGGGGTAGTGGCGGACTCTTGTTTTAAAGAATTGATAAGAATTCCGTAGTGATAGTTCTTCATTTCACGGAGTAGGGATAAGAATATGGTGACCATGTTGCCCTATACGGGAATAATTTTTTAATAAACATTAGTAAATTAACTATGATAATATTCTCCTTACACTCACCGCTAAAGGATCTCCCGTGTTGATCGTCCCAATCGAGAAAATTATGGGTCTCAGCAAAATTTGCATAATGTACCAAATATGAGACACCTTTTGGTCTTCAGGCTGTCTGTGTAATATATCCATCACGTCGCCGAGAAGTTCGACGCTTTTTTCAGTCTGAAATTAAACACACGAAAAATTCAAAAACAATGATTTCATTTTTAGATCAAAACAACACACACTGCTGCCCATGACACGCTATATACAGACAGATAGCATTCCCACAAATGGAGGAGCTTTCCTTTAAAATTTTATATATATTCACATCCAATCCAACCGACCAACCCCCATCCACTCCACAACAACGAAGACAATTTTTTGTAGCAATAATAAAATTTAACAGGCAACAAAGCAATGGTTAGTATAATTTGTATGCATTCAAACTAATACCACTACAGACAGAGCAGCCCCATAAAGCAAAATTATATATTTTAATTTTTAGAAAATAATTTAATGCATGCGAGAACCTCTTCGGTGTGCATGGGCATCTGATCCTGTTTTGTAGAGGATTTAGAATCCACCATGGATTCAGTGAAAGATGGATCCACCCCGAAAAACTTTTTGAGTCTATCGTTCGTCACCATTTGCATATTTTCCACAGATTTCCGACGTAATTCCTGCTCATCAAGTATGGATGGATGGATGGATGAGAGGCGAAGGGAAGGAATAAATGAAATCATAGAATTATTAGAATTAGATGCAGTTAGTTTAGTTGTTGAATGAAATTAATATTTGTTAATTTTAAGGTTGTATAGTTTTAGTTGCAATGAACATTCCACCTATAATTGTCACCATCACCAACCACCAACATCGTCTATCATAAGAATCTAACCAACCCACTACCCGCGTCCAACTAACCTCATCATTTCCAGGTAAATGTGTCAAAATATTGGAGGTGACCGTTGGCAAGAAGTTGAACCGGCATTCCGTATCGATGAAGAGTTCAGAGTGAACAATTTCCGAAATGAAGGTGAGTTTAATGTTCGACAATTTATGTTGAGGAACAACGCAGCAGAGTTCCACCAAATTTTCACTCAGTTTCCGAGCAGGATAGACCCTAACGAGGTCTTCAATTACGGTCGGGATGTGTTTTAAGCAACCCCCTTCCGCCCCAATGTAAGGGTCATTCCGATCTTTTCTCTTTAGCAGGCCACACATTGATTTAAACAAGGATTCAATTGTTTTCTCAAATATTTCGTCGTCATCACGATCTTGCTCTGGTCGCCCAACGCTATTAAATAAAGATAATTCGCGAATTATACAACATTCTAGTTCGCATTAATATAATAATCTTCATTACTCGATAAATCGAAGACGTTTATGAATTTCGAAAGATTTGATGATAAATTTAAAAAAGAATTCAACGCTTTTCATAACTTTAAGCACTTTTTCGGGTTTGTCCCGTTGAATAGAGAGGTTCAATTCTTTGGCCAATTTCCTACAAAAACAATCAACAAGATATTAACTATTAATAATTTGTATTTAATTTCTAAAATGTTGTGAAATCTTACTGATAAGCCAAAGTCGAGGAAAAGTTTTCTTCAATGTAGAGATTGAGCACGGGTTGAAAGTTTTGATATTTGTGATCAAGTATCAAACAGAAAATGTGGAGCTATAACAAGAAATAAAATTTAAAAAATAAATATTTGAACGAAATTTATAACGTTTTAAGGAAACTTACCAAGCAATTAAAAACATGTTGCTCACAACTAACGACAGAAGGAGATTCCTTCTCATACAAAATACTTGCGGAAGTTAAATCTCCAAAAATGGATTGTCTTCCACCCGATCTCAACTCGGTGGAAATTTGTTCCATTGGATCCACCAAAATTAAGAAGAGTGCGTCCAAAATTGGATGAAGAAACTTGACGATTTCCTCACCCGCTACTTTCGTCACTTTCTCTAGAATTTGTTTCAAGTTATCTAAAAGTAGGGAGACTAGTCCTTCTTGTGTCTGTAATAAATTAACAAGGTAAGAAATTGCATTTAAGATAAATTATATTTATTTGGATCCAATTTTTTACCGTGTCTGGCTGCTCTTTCACCGTCATCTCAGCAACTTGACGTAATTTTGTCACCCATAAGAGCAGTTGAAGTAAATCGGCTAAATAAATAGTACAAAATAATACATAATGTCAGTTTTCCTCTTCTTTTTGTAGTTTCGTGCCTTATGTTATTTACCATTTTGCGTAAAATTAGTTGAACACAGGTTAGTTTTGACGTAAAAGTAGTCTTTGGAAGAGCATGAGAATCCAGCAGGACAGGAAGGTTTCGACATTCCTGCCCATGTTGGCGTCTTCATGTATGGCAGGGAAAGATACTGCACTTCCGATTCACGATAATGTTTTGGATCAATCTAATATGTAAAAATATAAATTTTAAGAAGTCAAAATTGTGCTGGATAATGATAACATGCAATTCACTCACCTTGTACAAGATAAGTTCATAATGGTCATCTCGTATTGCAGTTCCTTCGGGTTCCTTTAATTTCAAATAAGCAAGAGCAAATGGTTTCTCCGATTTGTCTTTCGACTCGCTCGATGATCTAAACAACAAGCACAATACAAAGGTATACATTACAGTAAAATCAGATAACTCCTTATCTTCCCCTACCTATGTTTAAACGTAAATTTCACATGTGCTGTAGAAAACTCTTCAATATTCATTGGAAGTGAGATCTTGAAAAAGTCGTTCCATCTTGGCTTATCATTATGATAATAGACTACACTGCGATACGAATCCACTGGGGCGCATCCGTTCCCTCCAGACAGTATCCCAGGGAGTATATTACCCCTGTCGTTATGCACGGATATGGTCACTTCCACATTTCTGTCCGTTGTCTTTGCCGTGCGGTGGAATTCTCCTCGAATTAGCTTGATATATAAATCGTTTCTGGTATCATCAGGTAAAATGACTTCGGGAAAACCCATTTTTCTCGCAATTATAGGATTTCCCCGCAACAAGACGGGTTGCTCTTCTTGAATCTGTTTTGGTGTGCCAGGAACCATTGAAAGTCGAACCACAAAACCAACAGCTTTTGTATCCTTTCCATTGTTCGGGTCCCATTTGATCGTCCCTAAAATCTTTTTCAGGGTATCTTCCATAGTGTCCTCTCCATTACATGGTAAATACAAAAGTGTTTGAATTTCATTTTCAGCCTCATTCTTAAAATTATTGGTGATGGTGGAGGACGTGGATGAGGAGAGGTCACGAAACAAGTGTGTAATTTCTTTGGCAGCAACTCCATACGGCCGTTTAACTTGGATATTGTTCCGTTTATCATTAAATGGGATGTGATGTTCTTTTTTGGGGTCAAATTCTTTTATGTCCATCGGTCCTATGCGAACAACGTAGGCCACAAGGTACACTTTGCTTCGCTCGAAATCTGTCTTTCCAAGATCCTGAAATATGAGTAATTATTAAAATTAAAATTAGCCATTAATCTATTTTTTAAAGTATTTGTAAATACCGTGAATAAAAACTTAAATGGCGTTTTGGTCGATGACCCAGCTCTTAATGTGATTTGAACGCTTTCGGTAAAATGATGTGGTTCGTCATTGATCATGTCGCAGAGAGAAAATCGAATCTCGCACTCGTCCACCACTCTCCAATTAATCGTGTTGACAATAACAATTAAAGAGTGGGAGGAGTGCGTGATAATTCGGCTTCCTCGGTTGGATCCTCTCTACACAAGAATAAATATGTACATGATAAACAATGTTTAATTGAATAGTAAATTAAATCAAAATAAAAGTTAAATTATGTAATTACTAAATTTTTCCTCAATTTTTGTGACGATCGTTGATGCTGACGAAATAGTTGAATTGTTGACGTGGACAAGGGATCAAGTGGATTTCCGTACTCGTCTCGAACAACCATATCCAATTTTAGTAAACTTTAAAAATAATGCATGCAACACAATTAAAATTGACTCCAATTTCATTAATTGGCTAATTTTGTTTAAAATCTACCTATTTCCAGTATCAATGATAAAAGCGACCTGTTTCTTAAGCTCTTTTAATCCTTCCACCGTCAGATTGGAGGACAGCAACCGTTTTCGACATTCGTGTAGATCCAGAATCATTTTATGAATTGTCATAAAGTTTTTCTGACCCTCTGTCATTTCATCCTTGCTGTCTTTTATGGATTGTTGGCCTTCCAACTTGATCTGTTAAATACAAAATCATCAATTCTCATTATTTACAATATCACTGTAATGTAGGAGGATATGGATGGATGGACGGAATGAATAATGATTAAATTAACATGTGCCAATGACGACATATGACACTACTCACTCACATTGCTATTGACATAGATTTGCTTGGCAAGTTTGTACCATTCCTGCAACGATGCGACAATCTCTTGGGATAAAGTGGGTTGTTTTGGCACAACGATTTCCGTTTCTCTGTAAATTAAGAGATAAGCGGATAAATATAATTTCCTATATATACAACTTAATAGGTACATCATAAATAAATTATAATTTATATAGTTAATGACTCACCCATTTCTAATGACGGAACACTCTTTAATATGAACATATGACTTTGGTAGAATGCCTTCACCCTCCCCATCGAATTTCTTGACGTAGAACCACTCCCCACACTCCCCCTTCACGATAACCGCCTCTCCCAGCTGGATAGGGAGGACGAGAGGATGAAACTGCTCTTCCAGGCTGGCTTTTGCTACAAATAAAGTAATTCAAATTACATTTTTAGCAGGAAAATATATATAACACCCCCCCCCCTCTCCCCCCTCTATGTTTCTGTCACACTTACCAACACCATAACAAAGCCGGTCCTGAACTGGGAGCCAGTGTGAATGTGGCGGATGCATCTTCCCTTATCTATCGAGTTGTGTGGCGTGATTTCGACAATGTTCGAAATACTGTCGACATGTTCCCTTACACTCTTTATTTCTGTTCCTAACCTTACCACCCGTCAGCCGTCACATCCCATCACGAATCAACCATTCCATCCAAAATCAAATTGTTAGCCGCACCCAACCCACCCACAAAAAACAAAACAGAAACCGGAGAGAATAAGAAGACACGCCACACACGGACGGAAGTTGGTATTGGGTTTAGTTTTCTTTTGTGTCGTGTGTTACTTTGTGGTTGGCTGGACTGGACAAAGTAAGTAATTATACAAAAAAATGAATACGATACGAATACGACTACAATATAAGAGCGCGGATGTGCCTGATGACGATGACAGAATAAAATAATAATAATAATGACACAAGTTGTAGTAGTTGTATTGGTCTAGTCTGCTCTATTATAGTTTTATGTATATTATTGTGGTCCGTGTAAATCCCGGACGGACAAATCAACCACACTTGACTCTTGTCATTTCATTCCTTATTATTATTTTTTACCACTTGTTGCTCATTATTACAACTCTTTTAGTTTACTTTACTTTACTACACTGCAATCCACCACCACCACCACCACAGATCCAATCCACCACTAAAACCACCACCATCACTATAAAACTGCTAATAACTAACAACTCATTCATATACATGCAGAGTGATGGTTAGAGCATTATTAGTTAGTTAGTTAAGCTAATTAATTACTCATTATACTTGGATTACACCAGACAAAACTGCATGATACATATTTACAAATCAGTTCTGTCATTCTCATGTCATCCTGCTTCCTTCCTTCCTTCCTTCTCATTCTCATCTAATTATTTATTATTTATTTATGCATAATATGAAATGACGACGACCCTAATAACGCCACCATAACAATCATTCATTCGCATTCGGCTTGACTGACATGCTGTGCACAACTTTTTTTGTACCCCTTTATTAGTAAGGTTAATTTATGGTACAATGTATAAAAATATGAAGAAAAAAGAATCGGGGTTAACTCGGTAACAACCTTCCCTTACAATAACAACAACAACAAAAGTACAATGTCCACATTTTGATGTCACTAACATCATCACATGATATCGTCCCATCCTTCCATGCATCCGCATTCATTCATCATTTCAGCATTCATTCTCCTCAACAAATTGCATAACGTTATTTATGAATGTGGACTGGACATTGGTCAGTAAATAAGACAAGAAGGAGACCACCACCCAGACCACACCACACCACTAATGCTGCACTGCACAATTATCAGTCAGTGACCATTATGTATTCCAGACATGAGAGACGCCATAAACTGCTCTTTTTAAGCAAACCAAAACAACAAAGAGGTGTGTTTGCGTTTGCCTTGCTCGTCCTTTTTCCTATAATAATAACAACATTCATTTTCTCATTCGTCTCGTCATTTATTCGTAGATATATAAAAAGTGAAGTTAGTGAAGTGAGTGACAACTTTCCGAGGACATGGATACATGGATTCGGTATCGGCCTTGAGAAATAGTAAGCGCTTGCTAAAAAAGCACAAAAACATCACCTTTTTTACTACTACCCGACCCGACAAACCAAGTTGTGCATGTAACTCTCTTCTGTTCTGTTCTGTCCGTTTTGTAGAACAGAGAATGGAATCAAGAGAGTAAGAGAAAGCAGACCAAAGGATTGCATCATTTATTCGTCAAGAAGAACAAGATCCTTTATACGAAGAAGAATTCATACATACACATTGAATTGCATTGGATTGCATATGCAGTATGCAGTCGATGTGACCGAATCCAATCAAGTTACAGCCCCAAATTCCTCCTCTCACATCATCAAATCAAATCATCACTCACTTCTCAACTCAAATAGTTATTAAAACTGGAGCAGTTAACTAGTCAAGTTACACAGCTATATAACTAACTACATAACTAACTAAAAGTGGTCATTTTGGTCAAAGTATTGCTTTAAATGCAATCTGCCTCTGCTGCCAGGCACTGACTGACACATCCCCACCGATCCGATGACTCATTGTTTATACAAGCAACAAGGCATAAAGTTTAAGGGAATTCTTTCTTGTTCACTTTCCCACTGTCATAAAGAATTTTGAAATTTAATAATATTAATAATAATAATAATTAATGTTCCCATTCCCACCATCCATTCAATCGATATCGATATATTTTAGGTATTGATTATCGTCAATCGTAGACGTACGTGACATTAAAGAAATGTGAAATGAAATAAGAGGTGCTAAAAATAAAGTGCTTATTGGTGTTGATATTAAAATTAAAGTTAACTAAACAGTTGTTAAGTTAAATAAGACTTGAATTAAAGAAGAGGAGAAGAATAACGGCTTTTTCTTGGCGACGGCTGGATGATATTTGAGAATAGGATATTGAATATTTGAGATAAGATGACCATTAACTTGGCTCAGTCGATTCAATCGCAACAATTAAAATTGAAACTGAAGCTAGTCAACCCAAATAAATAGAGCAATAAATAATTGTTATTATTAAGGGACAGAACAGAGCAATGGAATTCTGCTGGCGTCCGTGTGACCGTTGCGTTGTTAAATAAAATAAGATTATTATGTTATTGTTCTGTTCTTAATATTCCCATGTTCTTATCTGTCCCCACAATAGTCAAGAATCAATCAGTCTCAGTTCGGACTCTGTGCGGTGCTGATTTGATCCAAGTGCTGAATGAATGAATAATATTGTTACGTCAATTAAGTTACAAATCATAATCTTCAGTTATATTGTGCTCTGATTAAACTGATTATTATCTTAAAGCCTCGTTTTATGTAACGATTGAAATAATAATAAGTATTTTATTATCATCAACCAAACTAAACCAGGAGTAGAGAGAGAGAGAATAACAAAAAGTATTTAAATCAAGTCAATCCTATTGTTCTTCGATTGTGCTCATCATCAAATAATCAATATCATTCATTTAATACATTTTACTGGACTGGAGAGTTTTAAATGAGAATCGCGACATTGAGTCTCATCATCACCCTCTATTATGGACAATAATAAGAACAGTGCTTTTGTAAGTTGGAAATAATTTGAGGCATTATTATATTATTTATAAATTGAGTGCAGTGGGTGTGGTTCAAGAAGTTATGCAATTAGTGATAAATTGTGACAATCATCATTATTTTATTCTCATTTTATGAATAGGGATTCCAATTCCAAAGGGAGACGCCCGACTCAGGAGTGGACATGGCAGACTTTGACCTCACCCGCTTTCTCTTCGACAACACCAACCCGGTCGACTGGGACACGATTGTTGTCCCCATGGATGATCACGACGCACCACAAATTCAACAACAACAAGTACAAGTCTCCTCCCCCGAAGAACTCCATCAACTCCAACAATCTCAGCTACATCAGCAACAATCCATGTTTACTCAAGACATCCATCTACAACAACAGAATAATAACACTACTCCAGGGTCCTTTCTGACCCAGGTCGTGCCACCTGGAACAAGGTACGTGCTTCATTAACTTTATTATTATCACGGTATATGATAAGCTTAATCCTTAATCTGAATCAGTTCACAATTGTCGTCATCATTTAACTACTTATATATAGCATATCTCGTAGTAATAAGATAAGCAAGATATATATGTATCCTCAAGATAGGGAGGGACTGGCAAACAAAAGTTCAGGTTCAGGGTAGCCTGGTCGAATAAGGCTCACTTCAGTAGATATCATCTTATCATTCTCAAACCCGATGCTTTAAAAAGCGAGTGAAGACTTGACTTGACATGCAATATCATAATAATATAATGAAATGGCACGCTACTACTGGAAAAGCCCTCCCTCTCCTCCCAAGTTATTGGTGGTTTACATGACTGACATGCAGTATCATTGGTGGTGTCGGTATCGATATCTCAATAATATTTTAGATTGTATTGAATTTGATGCATAGTCAAGTCAAGTCAAGAGTCGTTATGAATGAGAATGAGAGCGCAATTCATCCATTAGTTATAATTTGGTTATAGGTTTGTCGTAATAGTTGGTTCGTAGGAAGGTAACATTGGTTGGTTGGTTGGTGTTGGTAGCAGTATCCTTGAGATAGTTGGGAGATTTGGCATGGAGTCAATCCTTTTCTTTCCTGATATAATAATATCATCGTAATAATATCATCGGGACGCGGACGCTAAAAACCCACTACACACGGGCATCCTCCAATGCAAAATAATATAATGTGGTGTTTGGAGCAGTGCAGTAGTAGTGTATGCGCTTATAATAATGGTGTGGCTTATTATGCTTTTAATATGATGTCGATATTATTGCCCTGGTTGGTCTGGCTCCCTGGTGGTGTACTATATTGGTGTGGCGTATGGTGTTATATTCTAATTAAGAATCTTTATTTGTTAACAACTTGACTCAGTAATAATCATAAGTATTGGTTTGGTTTGGTCACCCTTGCTTGTATCGTTTTTAGTAGTTTGTTAATATCATATCAAGTCACGTTATTAAGCAACAGTACAGTGCGTTAGTTAGTTAAGTTGATACTGGTACTGATAGTAGAACCAATAACTACCTAAGCTAAGAGATAATTATATACACTAACTTAACTCGACTTAACTTAGCTACTACTTGACTACATTATTATTATTCAGAATGAAGTTGTATCATTACTACATGTCGCAATCCTTGATGTGTGTGGAAAAGTGAAGTTGGTAAAAAATACAGAGTGACGTGCGTCCTACTCTCTGGAGTCCAGTCAAGTCAGCTCCTATACTCTTAAGTTTACTTTACCAGACATTATATATGATCATTATTGCCACCTTTTACTTTTATCAGGAGAAGCAATAAAGAATAAAGTGTGTGCAATAATTATACATAAATAAGCAAGAAAAAGTGTCCCCTCTTCTCCTCGTGAGTTTTGGTGAGTCTGGTTTTGACTTGGCTTGGGTCGTTCGTGTCGTGTTGTTGTTTTTGTTGAAGAGGGAATCATCAAGCAAAGCACGAGAATTAATTGCATTGCATTAGTTGGTTGGTGGGGGTCCTTGAGTGAGCATTGATCTTCATCATCACCATCATCAACATCACTATGCAGTTATCTCAACCCAATAGGTTTGGGAATGTGGTGGATAACCCTAGTCAGGGTCACTGGTCAGTACCGACCTTAACCCCGCCTCCAATTATCCAGGGTCAGGGTCAAGGTTACATTCATCTCACGCCACAGTCTTTCTCCTACACGCAGGATTTTACCTCGTATGTTTGTTACATTGTTACAGATTGAGATTCAATTAAAAATTAAATTATTTTTAAATGCATAATATAAAATGATTTAAAGATCATGATGGATGATAAAGTAAAATTGTATTTGCTTTCTTTAAAATGTGCAGTGTCCACAACAAAGGCCCAAGCTTCCCTTCTCTTCGAACCAGCTCGAAACAAGAGCTGCATCGCATGAAAGCAATTGAGGATTCGAGAAGGGAACAGGAACAAGTCAAATCCAGTACTCAACCCCCACCTCAGTCCACACCTGTCGATCTTCCATCCTCGCTGTCATGCTCGCCGCAGACTGCTGTCATCCCGCGGGAAGTACTTCAACAGGTCAAGGTCAGTAAATTAATTATATGATAAGTCTATAAAATGAAGTATATAATGATACGAAATTCGTCTACGATTTAATTTAATTTTTGGATTTTCGATTTATTTTGTCCCTCAGGAAAAAACTCGTCTCGAAAACCCCACCCGGTATCATTTAGTACAGTGCGCGATAGAAAAAGCAACCCAGGGTGGTGTCGGGGGGAATGGCGTGCAAAAAGGGGGATCCGTGCCCCCAGCCACTTACGGTGGATATGTTGGAATGGGACAGTTTTCCAATCGTTTACCACTTATGGAACTTCCCACCCAACCAGGGTCCGCACCTCCCAATGTATTTTCAAGGGAGGCTTTGAGCCCATTGATCCTATCAGCGCCTTCCCTCCCTCCGCAGTCCATCCATAGTTCACTAGGGACGAGCATTACAAGCGGCTGCTCCACAGATCTCAATGATCCTCTTGCCACCTTAGATGTGGATACCACCGAACTCGTAAGTATTTTTTATAGACTTTCTAACTTTAATGTACAAATAATAATTGTTAATTTTCGCATACTTTTCAGAATATGCTCACGTTGACGGAAATCAACGAATTGATTTCACAGGAAGAAACGGATCCCGTTTTCAATTATTCGACCCCTTCAAACAGTAATTTCATGTCATCCCCCCAAACCCCCCAAAGTGGAAGCGGTTCAGGTATACAACCAAGTACTCCAATGCAGTCACCTGGAACTCCGGAAGGTCAAGGTGGGTATGTCAAAGCGTCCAAGGATCGTCAGAAGAAGGATAACCACAATAAAAGTAAGCATCCATACATTCGCCATTCATTAACATTAATTGAATTTAAATCTAAATAAACTGTGCCAATTTTCCATTATAGTTGAACGAAGGCGGCGCTATTTGATTAACGACATGATCAACCTGCAAGGCTTGCAATTGCCCAAGCCAAACGAGCCATGTAAGATGTTTTTCCATCATCAAGTTTATTATTGAATTATTAATTTAATTTCAACAAAGTAATTCCCTCAATATTTTGTAATGTTGTTAATAATTATCCTTAGATTACGACAAATTTGGCGACGTCAAGCAAAATAAGGGGGCCATTCTTCAAGCCAGTGTCGATTACATCCAACTCCTGAAGGATGAAAACGACGAATTTCGCCACAAGGATGGCAAAACGCAAGTCAAACTTCAACAAACTGAACAGGAAAAAAGGAAATTACTTCTGCGCATTCAGGTATTAATTAACTTTAACTATAATAAAGTTACAAAATATAGATAGATATAAAAGTGATTATTTTTGTTCATGTTTCAGGAATTGGAACAAATTTGTATCCGCAATGGAATTTCCATTCCTGAGGAAACACTAACTTGGAAATCACAACCCGACAAAATTTCCAACCTGATCAATGGGCCCGTCATAAAACAAGTAATTAATTACTGCATTCAATTTTCACATCAATGTTTAAAATTACTTAAATATCTTATATAAATAAATTTACAGGAGCCCAAATTTTCCGACCTAATGGACGAAGGAAACATGGTAGGCGACCCCATGCTCGGCCCAGGACCAGTGGAGGACTTCGCCCCACTTGAAGACGTCGGGATGATGGAGCTTAGTTAAAGATAATACAATACAACAAAAAAATAATAAAAATATGGTGATAATTCCACTTTACTGGTGCAACTATATAGCTATAGAGCTACTGCTGGGGTGCTTAGTTTTTGACGTAGATTATATTTCTCTGAATTATATTGACAACGCAACCAATAATAAATAAAGCAGTAATAATTCTTAATATTCAACCCTGACTGATGATTGTCTTTAATCATAATATTATTATTCACACTTATAACAATGCATACAATAAGGCGAAAGTTTGTTGATAAGATATAGATATCTTCATTTTGAGCACACTTTAAATTCAATTCAATTGAAAAGATTATATAGAGCACGCAATCATTAATCATCCATTTTACTCCATTTATTGTCTGAATGGTCTTAGTAAATTACAAAAATATCCTCAACCCTGCCTGCATCAATATTATCATTGTTGGCTGTTCCAAGGTCCAATATTAAAATAACTACACACATCCTGACTTGATAACAATTGAAGGTTGATGTTGATTACTCACTATAAATATTATCATATCTAAAATCTCTCGTTATAAATAACAATATTATTAACTAACTAACTAATTGTTTTCGATTTATCAATAATATTGTGAAAATATAATGGAGCCCATCACAATTACAGCCGACGTAATTAGAACAGCTAGTTGTTCATGCGACAAATTATTTGCTGGAGTCTCCGAATCAAAGTTGTAATAGATACTTGAATCCCTACTGGCATCATTCACCCACTGATTATGAAGTTGACCTGCAACCGACTCCACCGTCTTGGTCACGTTTTGAAGAACTTTTACACTAATCTTTAACGAATCTTCCTGTTCTTTCACACTTGACAACAATTTCCCTACACTATCTGAGATATTTGATAATGCATTGACTTGAAGGGGGATTGGTTCTATGCCTAATTTTAGACTCAAGTTTTGAACAGCTTCTTCAATCTGGGCGACGTGGGATGAAGTCTGGAGGAGAATATCTTTGGTTTGTTTATGTCGCATTCTAGCGTTAATTGTGGTTCCAACGATGCCGAGAAAGGCACCAAATAAGGATCCAAATATCGACCAGTATTTCGTTTTTTCGCCTTGCGCCCTCTCTTTCTCATGACTCATTCGTAGAGCATTTGATAACTCGGAAAATAATTCGCGTTCGCGTTCTTCCAAGTCTTCAAAGTGGGATCGCACATCTCGTTCTTCTCTGATAATGTCAATTTCCTAGTAGGATACAGAACAGATTAAAAAATCTGATGGTGATTTCATCTTAAAGAAAAGAATAAATAAATTGCCTACGGTTTTAATCAGTTCTAAATATCGATTGTCTCCCCGAGCTGTTCTATCAATATCCATCCGGATAACACGAAGTTGATTCTGAACCTGGGTCAACTTCTCTTGCGCTGTTCGACGTTGTTCTTGACTCGATTTGAAACATTTTTCTGCCTATAAGAATAATTAAAGAAAATGCATGGTCATAAAATCGTTAATTATAATTAGCGTGTCAGATGAATTGAAAATTATACCGATAGCACCCGATCTTGCGCCTCCCTGACTTGTTTGATCCCAATAAAATCCTCATAAGTAATCATGACCCTGTTTACCTTATCCTTGAGAAGAAGAATACTCTCTTGCCTTGAGTAGGGAACTAAAGGTGCATTATTTGCAGTGGTGGACCAAGTCCTTTGCAAAACCTTAACCCCACCTCCTCCCCCTGGTTTCAGAGGAGGGTTTAAAAATCGTCTCATGTCTGCAGTACTGGTGGCGTTGGCAGGATCGTATCATGATAATGTGATACATAATGTGTAAATGGAAGACATTATAATGATGAGATGACCAAAGTTCAGTCTAACAAGAGAAAAAGACATGCAATTTTTACAAATAAAGTACATAATGTCCAAGCATGCAAATGATAATCACCTTATCTTATACCTTATCCAGCTGACCTGACCTCCAGATAAGCCTGCTGTCGAATACTACGGATCTTGATAACTTCTTTTCTTACATCAGCCGACGAAACGAATCCACTCCAAATATATCAAGTTCCCTTTGAATGGAGAGAGCCCGCAGATCACCACACCGGTTTCCTTTACGTTGGGTGAATGGGGCAGCCTGAAAACATTATATGGTCCTCGTCTTATCATCCAAATTCTATACATGACGATGATAAGCAACTAATATTTGTAATTATAATAATGAAATAATTGTTTTTTAAAATGCTCAAATTATTTATGATCAACGTGTCAATTTGTCAGTATTAAATTATTTATATCACTTATTTCACTTTCAATATCCATCAACATATAATTCCATTCCATCTTCCTTAATTTTATCGAAACCTTAGCTTATCTTTTTATCTTATCATACAGAATTAATAATAGTATCATAGTACGAAATAGTTCTAAGTAGAATAAATCCCATAGAGCCGTAGTAAATAGCATCATATATCATATCCATGACGACCCATATATAATGTTTTGTTTTGTACACAGAGAGACACGACAAAAATTGGTAAATAATACTTTTACTTGAGTTCAATCATTTCCATTTGAACAAAAATTTTATGATACAAAAATGAATGGTTATTGGCAGGTGGGTGATTGATGAGGGTGTATTGGAATATAAATAAGTTAAAAACAAAAAGTTTCACAGCGATCGATCGGGCTTACTGTACTGGTTAATTAAATAGTAAACATTATTATGCATGCAAATATTATGCAAAGTTCTTGGGAATTATGATGATGATTCTTCGACCACGTGAATCGACAAGAAAGAAGAGGCTGCTTGTTTAATTTATTAGGAGGAGGGTCGTTGCTGAAGTGGATCACCAATCACACTAATCTCGATCTGTACAAAAGGAATTTAAAATTAGACCAATTATTATATACCATCATAATAATTAATTATGATACATGATAATTTATTTATTCCTTGGAACGTACACATCTCAATCCCCGCATCACAGGGTCCGTTATATACAACGAATTTGGTAGGTAGACACATTGATTTTGTTCCGCGATAAATTTAGAAATGCGTTTCAAAGCCTGAATGAAATGAAAGTGGAAAGTAGAAATTAACAATAATCATTATACAAACTTTTTCAACTTCAATTAATCACTATTTTACCGTTTCATAACGAGAATCTCTGCAAAACCAGTACAAATTTGCAGTAACAAATCCTAAACATGATTCGCAAAATGTGGTACAAGTAAATTGTTCAGCGTCTCGGAAAATTGCATTGATTTCTTTCATCGTATAGTCAAAAGCGTTTGGGTCGATCTGCAAAAATCATAATTAATTAGTATTATTAATCATTCTAACTTATTACACCTACTGCGACAATTAAAAAATATTTGTCTTACCAGACCGCTCAGTTCTACAGGAAATTCGGTCATGAACCGGATCGCGACTCCTTGACGGTAATCTCTTTGAAGGAAAACACGTTGAATGGGTGTGACCGGGACACCATTGATGTTGATGGTCACCACCGTCGTTTCACTCGTCCGGTTATCCAGTTGGCTTGGCGCCTGACCTGGTTGAAGCATTCTCGTCTGTGACATAACTATGGAGGGCGATGATGATGGGTGTGGCGGTGGTGGAAGCAGTCTTGATAATATCTTCAGTTTGTAACGTATTTAATTTTTCAATCCACGACAGGAACAAGAACAAGGTCAACTTTCATCTCAGGGTGGCAGCGACGGTTATGGTTAGTCAGATGGCTAGCATAATGATGATGATAATACCAACCAACAAAACGCAATAACGACAAAACTACCACCCACTCGGTCACCCCTCCTCCCTACCTGCCTCACTCACGGTCAGTCAAAACTGACCTCGATCCAAAGAACAACAAAATTTAGTAGGGATGATGGAAAAAGAAGATACTTGTAGAGCAATAATATAAAAATGTCCAGTTGAGAAATGCCGGAGTGGGTTGGATTGGTTGTACACACCGTCACCTGACCCACACCGACGGGTTGACAAAGTCTCATCTCAAATATACGATCCGAATCCGGTTTTTAAATTTTAATCCATCTCAGCTGCACTGCATACTGCATCTTTCATGATTTTTGTAAGTGTTAATTAGTGTACCCTACTTCCGATTTCAGATACAGGAGAATCTCGTATGACGAGAAGATAGCCATCAACAAATAAAAGTGATAAGTAATATATTATTAAACTTATTAATAAAAAATGCATGCCGGTTTTCTGTTATTCTGTTAATTCTGTCCTGTTACGATGATGGCATAATAATACTAAATACTAAATGTCATGGTCTTTGTGGCGACAAACTATAGTCAAAATGAGTGATTTAGCTGCCCAAACGCACAATTTGAAATATGTCCAAGAACGAGTTAGAGCAGCTTCGGAGAGGAGATCGCAGGTAAATCAATAAACATAATTGACATAAAAATCAGAATAGAATCTTAATTAATTAATGACTTAATTGCTAATTTAACTAAACAGGAGTTGAAAGAAACATTCCCATCTGCACCCAGACTAGTTGCAGTAACTAAAACGAAGCCAAAAGAGTGTGTCATTCAAGCGTACAAAGATGGACAACGCTATTTTGGAGAAAATTATGTTCAAGAGTTAGTCGACAAGGCGTCAGATTCTCAGGTACTGCCATTTTTATCAGCCTTATTAATGCTAGTGCTTTATTTAATTGTATGTTGTGTGTACTTTTAGCTACTGGAAGAATGCCCCGAAATAAAATTCCACTTCATTGGGCATCTCCAAAAGAATAAAGTTTCTAAATTGCTCTCCGTCGTGGAAAACCTGCACATGATTGAAACAATTGATTCAGAAGGGTTAGCACAGAATTTAAATGATGCTTTGGAACGCCGTGGGGTTACGGAACGTTTGCGGGTTATGGTCCAAGTCAATACGAGTGGTGAAGATTGTAAGATGCCAATTTTCAATGATATAGATGTATTCATATATATTATTGTATTATCTCCAGCAAAGTCTGGAGTTTCACCCGAAATTGTTGGAAAACTAGTCCAGTATGTTCGTGAGCGATGTCCTAAACTTGCTTTTGTGGGGTTAATGACAATAGGATCAGTTGAACCTGGTCCAGACGTGCCCAATCGCGATTTTGCTGTATAAGACTAGCTAATATTCATAAATTACATAATTTCTGTAATGTCCTTTTTCCAGTTGCTGTCCACCCTTCGATCACTAGTTAGTCAGGAGCTAAATCTAAGCATTTCTCAAATTGAGCTGTCAATGGGAATGTCATCTGATTATGAAGAAGCTGTAAGAACATTATTAATTACTAACTAATTCTAAAATCCTAATCATTTTTAATCTCTAGATCCTACGTGGCAGTAGCAATGTTCGCGTTGGATCTATCATTTTCGGTCCCCGTGTTGCCGTTACAGTACCCCCATGAAATAATATCTTAAAAACTAGTGGTTTAAACGTATTTGCGAACAGTATACGACACGACCTGATTGATATGCTACTTCCATATTCCAGACCAGAGAGTTATTACAAATCTACGTTGGTGTTCACCAGACGGACGAATTATTATTAAACTAGAGTAAAGCCTGTGCAAGCACAGGCAGGGGGTGTAACAGGAGGGGGGCCCCCAAAATCGACATGTATAATTTTGACTTCTCACCCCACCCCCATGACGCCATGAGTGGTCGTGAACACAAATTAAGTAGATTTTCGAACTCGCC
>JAQFZJ010000404.1:0-29286 GCA_034695645.1 Folsomia fimetaria
ATATGTGGTAGGAAGACGCCGTCAAGGAGTGAAAAACAGGGAAACCTGATCTCTGTTGACGTAAAACCTAGGCATTTAACATTTTAGCATTTTAGCATTTAGCCGTAATTCGATAACCGTGATCCGTCTGTAATTCAGTAAATCGACCAACTATAACCCATAATGGAATTGACTTAACGTAGATTATCT
Source organism: Folsomia fimetaria (assembly GCA_034695645.1). Classification (NCBI taxonomy): domain Eukaryota; kingdom Metazoa; phylum Arthropoda; class Collembola; order Entomobryomorpha; family Isotomidae; genus Folsomia; species Folsomia fimetaria. The sequence continues at coordinate 190 of JAQFZJ010000404.1, forward strand.
TAAAATTTCATATCATCTTCCTCTGTCGACCGGTTTGTAATTCATTCGCCAAAATGCCTCTGAACATTAACTGAAGGGCCTAACGGGTTTGCACTCATGGCATAGAATTCTAGGATCCCATGCCGACCACAAGTTTTACTCAGTTTATTACTAAATAGCTAGAATAGTTAACAATAACACTTGCTGTTTTTGCTAAATCTCGTCCAACAATTGTGATACGAATGATAAATAATGGATAGAACGGGTGACACACAAATCTTACTAGAATCTACATATCTACTCAAAGGTCCAGAATTTTGAAGCAGGTATAGCCACTTTGGTTTTTCGAAATTGAAAGAAAACTCCTCAACTTTGCAACTACGAGTTTGTTCAATAATTTCCCCAATAATCGCCGCACACACTGCCTTAGTTATTATCACTGCCACATTGCCCTTTCCACTTGATTTCACCCAAAGGAGGCCACCTCTCAACTTGCTGTCGACCAACGACTGCAATATGGAACGAGTAAGTGACACACACAGGTCTTACTAGAATCTGTCTACCGAAGCGCCCACAAGTTTGTTTACTTTAGCGGGATCGATAGAAACCTAACAAATTTCTGCAATAAAGTAATCCTCCATAGTTTCAAAAGTTGCCCAATATTCGCCGCACTCACTGCAGATTAGGACAATGTAGAATTAGGTACATTCTGGCTTTGTTCACAAGCATGGATGTCCTTCTTTACTATGTTTTGAATATAGAAAGTCAGGCATGGGTTGAGCCCCTAATTATTGCAACATATACATTTTGGTTGACGTAGAATTTAGCATGGAAAAGTCTGCGTACATTTTTATATAACGTGGTTCAATAGATTTAATTTAAATTTAATAGATTGATCCAAATTGTGAACAAGTGGAGCGTATTTTGTTACATGCGTTGAATTCCACTGACTGACGCTTCCCAGATTTGTTTAATTATTCTTATACCAAAAGTCCTAGTCTAGCTTGAAATTTAAAATTAGTATGGTCTTCAAACTTACAACTGTGTTACAATCTGGCACAACGCGCCCAATTTAATTTAACCTGCAAATCATTGAATATGTAAATATCAGTATAAAGCAGATTTTAGAAGGTATTCTTCATCCAGAGGTCAATCGTCTCGCAAATTATCACTCCTCTGATTTGGGTACCTAAATTTATGCCCACTCAATCTTAATTGATTGAAATCTACAGCATCCTCTCCATCACCGCTAAGATCCGGGTTTAATTTGCGGAAATTAATGGAATGTTTGATCAACAAAGCTTTCCTCCATTCTGTTTTGTCCCTCCCGTAAATGGTGACAACCTGTGCTAACCCATTTGGATGCAGCAGGCTTTATCAAATTTTCCCAAATTGGCGCTAGCAATTCTGGAGCTGGGTGTAAATATTGAATTATTTAATACAACAAGTGCTTACATACTTAATTAAGATTAAAATATGCAATATTTACCATTCAATACTAACGCGGCTTGGATTAGGTGTGGATAATGCCGGTCTAATGTTTGAAGAAGGTGAACGTAGAATCCAATACCTAGGACAGAAACATAACGTAATAAAGAAATTTATAAACCTTTAAATAAAACAATGGATCAACATCTTGTTTTAAGTAATTTAAAATAAAAAAATTACATCTCGGGCAAAGTTGAAGTTCAACGCTGAGTGATGAGCCATCCAAAATTAGGGAAAATCTAGTCGCATTTGAACCTCCAGATTCCATGTCCCTAAGAAAATCATATTTTTAGTCATACTTTGTCCAGTTTAAGTTTCTGTTGCCAAGTTATAACAAGATCCTTACTATGAGTGAAGGATTGAGCAATTGTTAATTATACATATTAATAGCTTATTCCACATTTTGTTTTTAAGGACACTAAACAAAATATAAAAATATCGTTGAAATTGTTGATCGGAGTTTGGATGACACAGAACTTCTATAGTTATTAAAGTGTGATTAGATTGAATTAATAGCTGCTCATTTTCTCTAAATCTTAAATCAATCATAAAAGTTTTATGAAATCAAACCAAAAATGAGCACCTTTTTCACCTCTTCTGTTTCCACAAGATACATTCTGCCATTGCACCTGGAATTGTAGGAAAAAGGTGAGGAGAGTTGAGTGATCAACCAAACTGGTTTAGTTTTTCCTCAACACGTTAATTAAAGTTAATTTTATTGGTTTAATTGCCCTTGTCCAGAAGCAAATATAATCGCCAGGTGCTACTTAACTTGCATGTTTTCTTTGCCACGTGCAAAATATAGCAATACAAACTATATGTATATATCACGTGTAGTATAACGTATCACACTACATTCAGTGGGGTCAACTGTTTTATACACAAGAATTAAAGAAAGATACTGCTTAGGTTTATGACCTTACACACGATGTCATGTACGACAAGGGAATTCCTAAATGCCTCCCGCTGCAACAGCCTTATAAATCTTTCCCGATATGTACCTTTCTTTGTTTTCAATAACAACTTCTATTTGCGCATGGAGAAATGCAAAAACCTCCGAAATATTATCGATTTTTGAAAACTAAAAGTTTTTAATACACCTTATTTATGTAATTTTAATTACCCTGAGTTGAAATAGCACATTAACAACTTTGTATGTATTTAATTAATTCAGAAAATTAATAAAAAGTGAATCAATACAATTTCTTTTCACACTGAAATTTGTAGCCATTACGTCTCAATTCGTTTAAATCTAAAGCATCCTCCCCATCACCTCCAACATCGTTACTTAATTTAGTGAAATCAATTGAATGCTTAAGTAACAATGCTTTTCTCCATTCTCTCTTATTCCTTCCGTAAATGGAGATCAATTCTGCAAGACGGCGGGATGCGACCGGTTTCAGAATGTTTTCCCAGATGGGGATGATAATTTCTGGAGCTGAGAGATAACATAAGTAATAATATTAATGAGTCAAGTACTTAATTATGGGAACAGCTTAAAACTTACTGTTAAATGCTATCGCTCCATGAACCAAATGCGGATAATGTTGATCCAGTGTTTGCAGGAGGTAAATGTAAAACGCAAGACCTAGTAATAACAATATCCAGCATTTTTAATAAATTATTTGATGGCTGCTGATTTATTTTAAGTTTAATGTACATACACCTCGGGCAAAATTGAAGTTGTAAGCTCAAAGAAGAGCAATCCAAAAGTAAAATGGCTCTTGTTGCATTGGATCCGCCTGCCTGCATGTTTCGAATAATGGTACTGGCTTCTTCAAAAATCTTGTCAATGTATCTATTCATCCTGTCAGATTGTCCGGAAATGACAGCTTTTCTCATGTCCCATTCTCCAACAAACATTGCAGCCACTGTGTGTTGTGTGTGCCAGTTAGTAATAAGTATTTAAACTATATTAAAATTATAATAATTGCCACAAACAAGGTCTTCCCTCTTCGTCACATCCTTCAATGTTAAATCTGTACTCGGAATGATAATCTGTCCAATCTTCAGTAAAAATTGTGTCCATGTTATTTTCTTTCCGCCAGGAAAGATTCTGCAATTGAGATATTTAGATTTTTTGTGGGAATGATTTATGATTGAAATAAATAATTGTTGCAAACTTACCTCTTTCAAAAATTTGACAGCGGATGGGATGTCAAAGTCTTTAACTATATAAATTAATGTATACATATGTCAGTTCTAACTGAAAGTGATAAAACTCAAAGTGCACAATATTCTTACCCTTAAGCCATTGAATTAAATATATTTCAGATTTCATGTAATCCTGTGGTAGATGTGGTTCCATAATCTCCTTAAACTGAGTACATATTATAAATCAGTATTATTAATTATTGGACAGTATTTACCCACATGACAAATTGGAATAATATAATACTTTATCTAGCTTAAGTTTCTGCTCCCAAGTTATAATCAAATCTTCATTAATGGATGATTGTGAGGAGTTTTGGATAAAACTGACACAAATTAAAAGTAATGTTATTATTATTTCCTTAAACATTTTAGTAGATTTCTTTTATAATTGAAATGTTTGCAAAAATTGTAAAGAGCTGTTTCACGTTCAGTCCACAACCGATGTCTCAACTTGCAAAACTAATTAAGTGGACAAGTGAAATGAAAACAATGTAAACCATTTTCCACAATCTCACTGAAAATCATGGGAATTCGCTGGGAATTAAAGTTAAACACGGCTTCTTCCCACCGATGCCACGTGGAATACAGATACTGTAACAGAACTGATACATATTATAAACAGAAGTGTGAACCGGTTTAAGTTTTATTGTTTTTGATGAATAGATTAATTTACATCTACACTCTTACTCGTGTGTACGATTTTAGCAGCATGTAATAATGAGCAGATTGCGACATGAGAAAAATTTCGCAACTATGCAGAAAAACGAATAAGCTATGGGCATAATGTAGCCAAATTATAAATAATTAAGTAGCTATACATTATTGTGCAAATATACACTGTTCTGGATTTAAAACTACCAGTGGCGGAATTAATGTACGAATAATGCTACATCCATTGTCTACTATTGATCCGTTTTTGTAAAATTAACTTATGCCAGTAATTAATTACTATACGGGTAGTCAGGAATTGATGTGAACTTTCGTGTAATATATTCAACGTGGAGTTAACTCCACATTGAATATATTACACGAAGACTCATATCATTTGTTTTATTCTCTTCATTTTATTCTCTTCATATTTTATGCTCTTCATTAATACTTTTAATTAATCCACGTTGAGGTCTTTCACTTTTTCTAAGACATGGTATCTACCTGGGTGGTAATATTATATATATTATGGGAAATTATGGGAAATTACCGAGGCGAGATGGGCGATTGAACTAGTGTGGAATTTTCCAAATAGAGGTACATTATATTAGTTTAATTTAGTGTAATTGTTCTATCCCATAAGGAAAAACATCTAATTTACAAGTTATTGATAAATAACTACTTGCATGTTTTGGTTACATAAAAATTTTATCACGTTCGATTAGTTAGGATAATATTGGTTGATTTGAATATGCCCGATTCTTTTATTTAATTATATGAGTTCCAACTTCTTCCAATTCCTGTCCACACTTATAGAAGTAACCTTTAAATCGCAATTCGTATGAATCTAATGGAACCTGTCTATTCCCTCCGAAATCCAGACTTAATTTCCAGAAATCGATTGAATGCGTCTTAAGCAATTCTTTTCTCCATGCTTTCTTATTCCTCCCATAAAATGTTATCAGCTCTCCAAGACGGTGGGTGGGATGCGACAGGTTTTAGAATATTTTCCCAGATTGGAATAATAATTTCTGGAGTTAAACAAGAGTATGTATAATTTAATATGACATATTTCATCAAATTAAAATTATTGAAAAAGTATCCCTTACTATTCACTGCCAATACTCTATGTACCAAGTCTGGATAATGTTGGTCCAATGTTTGCAGAAGATAAATGTAAAATCCAAGATCTAATTAAGTCATATCTATTAATTACCCAATGATTAAAGTTACGTAAAAATGGGTTTCATTTTGCTGGAGACGAATGCTGAATGCAGAACATTCTAAAATTATGGACGCTTTCGTAACATTTTGTCCGTCTGCTTGCATATTTCGAATAATGATGCTTGCTTCTTCGAGAAGTTTGTCGAAATATCTCTTCATTTTGTCTGATTGTCTGGTAATTAGGGCTTTTTGAAAGTCCCATTCTCTAACGAACAAGGCGGCCACTACATGTTAATTTCTTTTACCTTTACTTACTTTCGTTTGATTACGTTTTTGTTAAATTATACATATTTTGTTCACAAGGTTACAGGTTACATTATAATAATGTTGACGGAACTGACAACTTTTGTAGAAAACCCAAATCTGCTTTCGCCATCTCATTCAAGGGGAATTTTATGTGAATAACAATCAAACGCGTAGCTCCCTTTGACCGCTGCCACTCAGGAATATATAATGGAATTGAGCATGACTCACATTAATGGGAAGTTGTAACCCGTCTAACTAATTAGTATTTCCTTTTGGTAAATAGATTAATTTGTATTGTCAACAATATTATTATGTTGTGCTGATATCAGCAAACTGAGCCATGTTTAGGGTAAAATTGCAATTCTTCTTGCTGAGCCACAATGAAAGCTTAATTATGCATAGTCTGCCCATCTTTAAGTATCAATGCATCTGTACTTTATATAAATATGATATAATTTTGGTTCAACTCATTATGAACCAGAAATGAATGTGTGGGCGTAGATTCCACAATCTTATGTTAAATTCTTAATGACAAATTACACTATAGATTCTTATAGTGTGCCTCAATAATAAACAAACTAATCTATTTCACTCAAGCTTTTATTAAGTGCACACATAACATAACATATTATGCTTCAGGACATTTTATCTTTTAACATTTGCTTAATAAGAAAGTGACAGAATGCCAAATGATGAATATATGCATTATCAGGAAACTTGTTCATTTTTCTAATTTGTTAATCGCAAGTTGTATTAATTTTGAAACTTGTTACTAATTTTTGTCTGATTTAAGCACATGTATATTATTAAGTTTAAGTGTGCTTATGGTGTAGCAATGACTCTCTTGAAATACTCCTGGACTCCGGCCCACACCTCTGAAAAAATTAAATATTCAAAGTTATAAATTATACAAACAGTTTACATCTACAAGAGAAATAATTTTAATTTGCTCACCCTGAGCATTAGGAATGATTTGTGCTGGTGGAAGGACGAAACTGTTTCCTCGCATTTCAACGGTTGTGGTGTATTTGATTCCATGATCCTTGGCCCAGTCGTCACTTGCTCCACCAACTCCGTCTATAAATAATATGTACGAACGATGCAAATTTTGGTAGTGTGAAATGACAACTTTATAACTTACACAAGAGGTCGGCGCCCTGACCAGTTTGGTACCGAGTTCCGTGAACGGATTGAAGGGCAGCGATGGCGGCTTGCCCCAAGCTCAACTGGGGTAAAATGCAAATTGTAAAAAAATCAAAATAAAGTTTTCTTCAGATTTTAATTCTAATGTTTCAGTACTTGTTCGGCATAATCTGGAGGATAAACTCCTTCAGTGTATCCCCATGGCAACAACCAAACCTGTAAGGAAGGGTTGACATTATTAGTAATTTGAATGAATTTAATGTCTGGTGAACAATTACATTTCCATAGCAATGGAAGGTCAAATAAGCAAGGAATCGGGCACCAGCAGTTTCTTGGGCTTGGACGTAATCACGGACAGCTCTAGTCTCAGATTCGGAGAAGGCGGATGGACCATGATAGATGTCAGAGCATGGAAGGGGTGAAGTTGATTCTCCGCCTGCCGAACATATGTAGTAAGATATTAGCAACTTATCATAAAATTAAAATATGTAGCGCCATATTACCCCAATGGAAAGCGAAATTCCTGCAAAATTATTTTATAAGTATTCGCCAATCGCATTATCAAGATAAAAAAAACTCCTTGCCGGTTAGGATCGCAACCAAAGCATGTAGAACCAGTATTGAAAGAGCGAGTCTTCCTCCAAAGTCGGTCCCCAGTATGACACCATTCATAACCGTCTGGGTTGACCATAGGAATGATATGGATATCAAGGGCGTCAAGATAATTCTGATAAGCAGAAGAGTTGGTAATTAGCTCATTAATGATCCAAGTAGCCGTGGCTCCAGCAATCCATTCGCGGGCATGAATATTGGCATCAATAATGACAGATTTCTTTGGAGTGGATCCTCCCGTGGAGAATTTAACGGCGTGGATGGCACGATTTTCGTAGGACCGACCGATCTCGGAGATGGTAGCAATGTTGCTGTTAATTCCATTAAGCCATTCTTCAATCTATAATATTTTATGAGATTTTGTTAATAAAAGTAATTATTAAAAACTGAAGTAATTAATAAAAAATTAATTGACACAAAAATAATAATTCTTTTGAAATAAAGTTACCTCATCAAATCGTGGATATCTGTCCCATGAAATGCGTCCTTCGCCAGCTTTTTGGTTTTGGATGCGTTCTTCTTGAACCAAACTGAAAAAAAAAGTTTTTTGTTAAAAAATTGTGATAAGTTAACATAACTTCTTTAGTTGTGTTAAAATACCTTTCAACATTGTGGACTTTGACCGTGTATTTGATATTGGCCTTCTCCAAGAGATAAACTAGACCATTGACCTGCTCCGGTGCAGCCATAATATCAGTGGGCCCCAATTTTTGTGGGGTGGTCCAGAAATCATAGTCGCCGCTAAGATACATTTGTCGAACAATGTCGAATTGATGTATGGTTGTCACGTCAACCGTAAAAACTTGGTAGCTGTGAAATGTTTTGGTACATATTTATTAGTTACTTTCTAAAATACATAATTAAAAATTAATGTCTCACGCAACTCACCCTTCATAACTACGGAGCCCAGACTCTTTAGCATGGGACACCGCAAAAAGGGCCAACGTCAATAATATTGCGAACTTCATCATGATTGCCGTTTCACCTCCAAAGTCTGGAAAGAGAATGAGACGAATGTGAATTTGGCCAGTATTGAGATTGGGGACAGTGACGATTTAGTTTTGCATACGTGGCTGGCCATCCTGTCAACTTACTTAAACTGAAAGATAACACTTATGGTTTTCCCGTGTTCATCTGTGCATTGTGTTTCATCAATACAAAACTTTCCATTCGAATTGTCGATGTGTGACAGGCTTATCATAATCAATTTCATTGTAATGCGCAGCAATAATAAGGAATCACATTCTTTATTCACGAAACGGAAGATCGGGTATTTTACGGATGCTATTAAAGTGTCTATGATCTACTTAAAAAATGGGCTATTTAGAAAGTATACATTTGCATACACTTTTAGCGAAAAATTGTCACATTTCGTGCAAAATATGTACAAAATGTAAATTTTTTCATCAGGTCATTTCCAGTTTGATCCAAATCGGCACTGGGAGGTGTAACAATGACGCTTATACTTCAACTGATTACATTGTTATTGACAGATTGATAATTAATTTGTGTTGCTTATTGATTGATCGAGTTTTGCACTTTGTTCATTTTATTTTGCACACGGCTCGTTGTAATTAAAGCATTTAGCAGGTGTATCTGAGTTGGTTAGTTTTATGTAATCAAATTCCTAATTTATTGCAACATGTTATACATTCTTTTACTATTCAAGTTGAATAATTCAGCTTAACAGCTTGAAAGTAATACGGTTAAAGTTATCACTTTATGATAAAATTCTTTTAACATGCTTAATACTTGACATCAATAATATGTATGTATATATATTTTAAGTATTGGTCTTAGGACGCTTGTCAACCCACTCCTTAATTTGTGGAATGGAATGGACTGCATCATACATTTTTTGCAGTGCTGGATATCCATTCATTAATGGAATATTATGGAAATCCGTATTAAGCGAGATGTATACACAGACATAAATATCCGCCCAAGTTATATTATCTCCTACAAGCCATCCCCCATTGAGTATAAGAGCATCTTCGAATTTTTGCAGATATTTTGGGACCACGGTTGACATCATTTTTATTTTTAATTCATCCTTCCGTACGGGATCTTGTTCCAATCGAATTGGGCGAAATGCCTCTGCAAGACAAAAAATTCTTGCCCATGTTTTTTTGCAAATGCAATGTTTATTTAAACGCATACCCATGCAAAAATCTGTAACGTCCACAAACTCATCACATTTTGCAGCTTCAAATTCACTTTTGCCAGCAAATTTGAAACGTCTCGCGATAAAACGACAAATTGCACTTGCCTGTGCTAAAGTTTGTCCGTTGTACTCCAAAACGGGGACCTGACCCCAGGGTGTATCTATAGTAGTTTAACATGCTTCACCTTAACAGCGTAATTTAAAAATATTTATTATTACTTTGTTTGATATCAATCGGTAGTGATGCAGTTGGATTGTATGGAATCCTAATATCCTGGTAAGAAACTCCAGCCAGAGCAAATAAATACCGGGTTGGTTCGGCTAATCCACGAATATTATAATATGCTAATTTATACTCTTCCATAATTTTAAATTTATACAAAGACCTAATTTTAAGATAGAAGTAATTGAATTTGCTGCAAAGAAACTATTAAGTTACACAGAATTAGGATGCAGCAAAATTCAAAAGAAATGTATGTGACAACCTTATCATTAAAATGATAAGCGGATGGATTGCTTTGTACGTAAACCGCAAATGATGTTAACATAGGAATGATAAGATATCTCCTCTAATTAACCAGATCAATGATATTAACAACAAATGTATGTAATGCCAAAGACCAAAGACAATTTCAAGTCATAACTGTAATTGTCTTTGCTAACCAGCAGGATCAATGCTACTTATAAATGATACAAACCAAAAGTATAAGCCGGATTACTCAATAAAGTTCAGATTATACGTTGTAATCGATAACTTATAGTAATACACCCACTCAATTCATCAATTGTTTTTATTTCAATATAACTAGTAATATCACATCATAACATGACTAGTTGACATAACTGAGCATATATGTGTAGAATTACTTATTTGTGGAATAACTAAACTTAATTACACTCAGATCAATCAATTTTCCTTTATCTGGCATGTGGAATCCCAAACGAATTCTGTATTTGTCAACGGCGTAGGCGTCAACCTAATCAGATAATGGTTTCAACAAATCATATTTGCTTGTATACGATTTTTTATTACTATAGCTGGATTATAATTTTAAAATCTGTTATTTAATTAGTTCTAATAAAACTACTTATCACAATTTTGACATTATTAATTTCAAACACTTCTAGTAAACATTGTCTGTAAAATAATAGTGTTATAAATTTTATATGTATGCGAATTTGAGTGTTGGAAGTCACGATAAAATGTAATCTCTCTTGAAGTTATCGACAGGTTAAAAGCATTGTTAAAATTTCGCAACTATCCACATACCAGTATAAAAGAAAATGCCTGATACTAAATTCAGTTTTAGTCCACTCCTATCGCGTGGCAATATCATAGCTGAAAAATAATAAAATGCAGTTTTCCCACCTTCTTTGTTTGGGTTTGGGCGTTGTTGTCATGGTTACAGCTTTCCCCCACATGGTTGACGAATTTGCCACTACTGAGGGCAAGCGTCTCATTAAAACGAGTCAAGAAAAGGAAGCAGAGTGGATGACGCAGGATGAGATTTGGGTCCTAATTTCCAATTATCAAAACTTTATTGATGTGACGGATCATACCTTCCCAGACATTAAGGAAGAGGATACTAATGTTCATGGTGGGTTATGTGTGTAATGTTTAATTAATTAATTAATACTACTAATTAAAAATTCCTTTTTTCTGTTGCTATAGCTATCCCAACAACACTTCGATTCCAATCCGTCGTAAACAATCTTATGGGCATGACAAATATTCCCCGCATGGAAAGCTTTGTCCAGAACTTTAGCTCTTATCGAAACCGATACTATCAGTCTCAAACAGGCATTGATTCTCAAAAGTGGTTGCTTGCTCAGGTCGAACAAGCTGCGGTGAATTACATGGGGCAAATATCGGTTTCTGAAGTGACGCATAGTTTCGGCCCGCAAAGTAGTGTTGTGGCTAGAATAACTGGAGCAGATACTAATCTTAGAAGCGAAGTGGTTATTCTTGGGGCACATCAAGATTCTATAAATGGGGCGGGAAGTTCGCAAAATGCACCTGGTATGTATTTTGTCTTAAAAAATCATTCCCTTATCCCGCCATTTATTTGAATTATTTGACACAGGTGCTGATGATAATGCGAGCGGCGCCGTTGTCGTGTTGGAGGCTTTGCGTGTCCTAGTTGAAGCGCAATTCATCCCAAATCGGACGATTGAATTCCATTTTTATGCAGCGGAAGAAGTTGGACTTCGCGGTTCTGCCGCTATAGCTCAGACATACAGCAATAACGGGGTCAACGTTGTTGGTATGGTGAACTTTGACATTCCCGGGTACCCAACCCCTGGTCGAGAGGAGATTGCTATTTACACGGATTTCGTCAGCGCACCATTGAATGCGTTTCTCAGACTGGTAATTAACGAGTATTGCGAATACACCTGGACAAATAGGATTTGTGGATATGGATGCTCGGATCATGCATCGTTTACGGCTTATGGATTTCCAAGTGTTTTTCCGGCAGAGATAGTCGACCACCCACAAATGCATAGGGTTGGGGACACTATCGATAAGGTGGACTTTAGACAAGTGAATGAATTTGTGAAGCTAGGGTTAGGCTTTGCGGTTGAAATGGCGGAACCAGTATTAACCTAAGAATCGCAATTTTAACAAAAGTTGGATTTAGTTTTAATTTACAAAAATGCTATTTTCTGAACTAAATCAAATATAAACATGGGGTGTTGTAATCGACGAGTGCACTAGCCATTTTGAATAAATCATAGTGATTAATTTAGTCATATTCGTATACTAGATTGAATTAGCATCTTTGAATTTATATTTGGACGCGCTAAAAACGAAGATAAATCAAATTCTTATCCCATTTTCCTGGCAGCCTTCGACTCCTTAATTCTATTCCTCTTAGCAGCATGAGATTTACACACTTCAGCCTGGCAACCATTTATCGCTCTATCATGTCTCTCCGCAATTTTTGCTTGTGCTACTGGACTAAGTTGTTCCACTTCCGGTGCAATCGCATCCATTGAGTTGTCCAAAACGTTACCAAGTTGATTTTTAACACCCTCTTCTCCCCCACTACCACCAGCTTGTCGTTTAATCCTGTTATAAATTTGTGGCCGGAACTTCCCGTAACTTCTGCCTTCCTTCCACTCAGCGTAAATTATGGTGGCGCGATCCTTCTCTGCGGCAAGTTTTGCAATAATTCTTGCACCTATGATCGGGTTGTCTTCTTGCGCGATGCCACCCATGTCGGTAAGTGTGCGACAGGTAAGATCGAGAAGGTCTTTGGCAGATTGCCCTCTTGGTCGCTCTACAATATGATGGACAATTATTGGAGGTGGTGGGGGGATGACCCTGTAAATTATTTCCTCTACATACTGCACATCTTCATACTGAGTTGGGATGTAGTGATGAAAATAATGGGAATCTATTAAATTAAGTAATCAAATTTTATTTGTAATAATTAATAGTTTAACTTATTAACTATTTCCTAACTTACTGTCAATGCCGGCCCATGCCCCAATTCTCAACGATGTTAACAATAGCACAAAATATTTTGCTAATTTCTGACACGGATTAACCATTTTTATTTTATTCTGAATTCTGAACAAGACAATTGTACATAAAAGGATGAACAGTATAACTGGACTGATGGATTTAATTGAGGTCAACTTATCCTATTATGATGGCTATGATGGATGATTTGATTAATTAATATTAACAAATCACTCATTTAAGTCACATGTAGTTTGTTAATTGTTAGATATATATGTATAACAAAGGCAAGACCATGTCTATTCAATAATACGTGAAATTATGACGGCAAACATTTAAGCTGGAAACCAGGAAGTTAAGTTGGGCATGTTTTTACGCCAATGAATTATCAATTTATTGTAACTCTGACTGAATGATGGCAATAAGGGTGGAGTGAGGTTAATGCTTGTTAAAACTGGAGCAAAAAGATGATCATAATTATGTTCCTGATCTTCATTCCTGATCTTGATGCAACGTGTCTACTTATTATGTGAAACAGAATGAATAACAGGTTCTTACCATGTCTCATTTATGCCGTATTGGATCATATTATGATGGTTGTCAAATTAATACTTGTCAATTTACGATTAAAAAAAAATTTTATGCAATAACAGGAAGCATTTGTCTGACCAACCGTGTTATTGAATCCCCATAGACAGATTGAATTGAGTTGAGCAAACGACAATTAAATGGTGACAATCTAAAATGTGATTGATTAAATATGTACGTGTTAACGTGTATACAATTTCAATTTAACTGTAAGTTCGTTTTCTTATAAGAAAAAACAAACAACTGTAGAAATTCATGAATAAATTTGTTGGGAATAAGTTTAGAGTCTTACTTGCGTCTCATAATAATAATCGTTTACCAGTATGATTTTATTCTTAACTCAATATTTGCTGAACCCTCCACACATGGGGACCTTAGTGAGTGAGTATGAACATAGAAACATATTCTATAGAGTACATTGCTATGTAACAATTTTTCATAAACTTTGGTTTATAATTTGATACAGTGAAGGACGTATTATTATACTGATACATAGGTTGAGTTATGAGATGGTTGCAAGGAAATAAATTATTCAGCACTTAAAAAACATACCAAGTCCATAATATAAATAATTTATTTAGAAAATCAATCATTTATTTATACTCAATTAGCCCCGTAAAACTTTGAAGGTTTAATTTTCACCTAAATGTAAAAATTTCATCTTCACTACGAAAATTATACTTATAGATAATTTCAATAAAAAATGTGATAATCGAAAAGGTGCACAATCCACAAAAAAGATTCTTCAACCCAATAATAACCCCAAGATTCATTGTCACCCCGAAAATTTGTTGACATGTTGTATTAATATTATTAACATTATCGTTTGTCCGTTTGTTATAAAACCAATCGTGATAAAATTGATAAATCCCGGAATGAATTAAGGACTGTAAATTTCTGTATAGATATCCACCTTGTAGTCTACTATAAGTTTGCAAAATCCATCCTAACTTTGCTCCATAAATCAGGTTTTCACCTTTTACAAAAATCCTCTTGGTTTCAGAATAACTTGATTGCTCGTTAAAATAGTCCAGGTAACCATTTATCCTGTTCATATCACAGATGAACGCCGTTTTATTACAGTTTGAGATAAATTGAAGAAATCCTATTTCATTTTCGGGGTGAAATGCAACATTCGATGCTACAACTGTCTCATTACTCTGATACAGAGTTATAAATCGGTTATAGACGTAATTGAAATCTTCACTTAAGTTGGAATACCTTACAGACATTAATCCCCATTCAAGAGGTGTTATCTGTGCATTACGGAAAATTTCTTGACTCGCATTCGTATATTCTGTGTGAAAAGATGGTGTTGTAAAGCTAAAGTTTTCTAAATCCAGAAAACTTTTAAATTTTGAAACGTACGGTGATGAAACAGTTTCGTTAGAAATTAACACACTTTTGTACAAATTTATGAGAAAAATGCAATAAAATACGAAGCAGATCGAAATTATCCGAGCAAATCCGATTTTCTGAAGCATATTATCACTTCTAAGATTTATAGGTTGACCGCCATTTTCAAACAATGTTCTTAACACAAACGATACATTTTCAAGTATTAATTGATACGTTGTCGTGATTCTCCACTTTCTATAACGTTTGAATGCGGTTAGAGAGAATACACAGATCAAAAGTCCGGAAATAACTAACGTAATTATCCACACTTCATAATGAAATGAATCAAATAAAGCACTAATCTGTAGAATACCCGCGAGATTCAGAAATTTATGAACACCGTCACACGTAATAAAACCAAACGATATGGGATCCGCCATCACAATTTGTGACTGCGGTTTTGACCACCCTGTCGCATAATACTCCATAGAATATAGTAAACTGTAGACATCATGCACAGCGACCACGGCATAGTCTGACTTGCTCAGTCTATCCGTCACTTGGGTAATTGATGTGGAGCTGTTTAAAGTTGTGGAAAGTAGGGCGCTCATCGTCTGCGCAAATCCGCGACCATTTGAATCTTTCGGCGCGAACGGCGTGGAGTAATAATCCTGCGAAAGGTACGTAGAAGACCTACCATCTTCCACGGAGTAAGAGATTACAGGAATTTGAGAATATTTCCCGCCACCCAAAATCACGGAGTGGTGGCTAATAAGAGAAGTGAAACTATATTGTTCTCCTTCAGAGAAGTCAATAACGACAAATGTGTTACTAAAACAAATTTTGCAGATAAAGTAGACCTTGATAACCTCATAAGTCGATGGGATAACTTGGACGATATAAGTTGTCGATAAAGCATTATCTGCATATGTTGTGGCGATCGGAACAAAATCTTGTGATAATGAAAAATCTTCATCCACAATTAGAAATAGGTAGTGTGGTTCAATCGAATATATAGATGCACATCCATAAAAACTTCTTTTAAAATTAGGAAAAGGATGGAATACACCAACCCTGTTTAATAATGCTGGGATCAAACACTCCTCGGTAATTGTTGGTTGATATTCTTCGTTTGCTAAGATAATGAAGTATGCGACACAATGTAAGTATTTTCTGCGATGAGTGTGGAATGAGGTGGCGGCGCCGTTCGTAATTATTAATGGAGGAATTACTTCTGGAATTGGAAATTGATTTATTGATAAATCTAGAATTGTAATGACACATGGTGAGAATGAGTTAATGAATTGAGGCAGAGACGTGCAAACAAGAGGAGACACGATGTTAGTTAGGATCACTAAAAATTTTGTAAACATTTTAGTGGTTGGGTTGGAATTATTAAATGTTGCATGCTATTAATATATGGGGCTGATGAATTACTGCGTATGTAGTTGGCGAAATCCATATTAGAAACCTATTAATGTTTATTGGACTTATATAATACTTGTTTGAACTTCATTATAGAGCTATGTACAAATCTATTATTTGTCTTACTCTACAATTTAAGGAACACTTTGTTTGAACAAACATAAGGAATCGAACCGTTCTTTTGTTTATTATATTTGTCTAGCTTCTTGTCTTTTAATAATAGATAAATAATTCTGAAAACGAGGCCAAATGATAATAAAGTTGAAGAATCTATTGTTACATGTTACGTAAACTTATTTATTACTCTCCGCAAGTATGCAACCTTATTTTTATTTATGAAGATAATACGCTACATATAGATACAAAGTTATCATGGTTAAACCGACTTGCAATTGCTAAAAGTATTTGTCTGTGATATTTATCATCGACTATGAGTTTCATTTATAGGTTAAAGTAAAAGTGTCCCATGTATTTTCAAATTCAGACATTTCCGTCACACAGTCGCATTCGCTAATGTAATTATTCTTGTCTATTTGATCCCACCTACATTAATTATTACAATTGCAGCAACTTGATATATACAACTTCATATATTGATTAACTAGTGTGTTCTAAACATTTTTCTTTGACAATATTCAATATTGCCAAGCTTTCGCATATAAGATTGAATACCCTCTAACGCGCAAGTCCATTCGACCTATTCATCAACAGAGTCAGCGATACAATCTGGTTCAGGCAGAAATTTTGAATCACAAGAGGTGTTCCGCGATCCATATAATTCAAGCCGAATCTGACCTTGAGTGGGAAACAACTTCTTATTTGCCTCCTCGCCAATGCAAACCCTGGCAATGTTGTTGACTTCTGTCTCGAGGCAACCAGTACCTTCTGCGACGAATTATTTACGGATGCCGCGAATGTGAAAACCATTATATTCACGATGGTGGCGTCCATCCCAATCAGGGGAAATATGAGAAATCCGGGCATTGGAATAACGTCGTGTAGATGAATGGATACGAACATACCCACAATTTGGCAACCCGGGGCGCAAAGCATCAGAGCGGGTAGAACGCGGTACATTGCGAAAGCATTGAATAGTTTCTCGAGCACGTGAGTACAGCGGTAGAAATGGAGAAACGCATTCTTCTCTTTGATGTTTCGGATTGACGAGACTTGACTGCACATAAAATGTAACTAAAATGTAGCTTTAAATACAAATTGTATCTCAATTCAATTCTTACCTTCTCAGCATACGGATGTAATGCAGTATGTAAGAGGTCCCCGAGAAGAACACGACCGCAACCCAACCTACCGCAGAGTAAACTGTATGCCAGCTCATCCAAGCTTCGAATCCATGAACCGTCATTTGATACATCCAATCGCCTTTCGCACATCGCGCCTTACAGTTTGGATACATGGACAGGATGAATGGCGGCGTGCAAGGGGCAAAGGTCAACAAGGTCAATTGTAAGATTGGAAATGCCAAGCCAGAAATTTCGCCAACAATTGTAAACAGTTGTATAGCTTTTGCCCCAAGGGAAAGTGGAAGAATGGGGTAACCTGGTAATTGAGCAGTCATTTTGAAACGTTTGCAAAATACATAAGTCTTTACTTAAGCAACTTACGTTTTAGTGTGCTTGACTCGAAATGCATGAGTGAATGCACAAATTGCATCGCAGTATTATCCAACTTATAATTCCAGCGAGCAGTTGTTGCCAAAATGTAGATGAATGATAATGCAATTCCTTGCAATTTTCCAGCCAGAGTTAACGGTCCAACGAAAGAATTTATAATCAATGCAAATGTATACAGCACGGAAAGGACGCATTGTATTCTGTAGAATTGAAGATGCCGGGTGGACTTAGTTATGGCAAAATGTCCCGTTGTCTTGTCGTACACGAAGGGTTCGCATTTCAAGAATTTGCAAATTTTAAATCTACACTTTAGAATCGGAAGTACTTCAGTGGAGAACATTTTTGGAATTGGGAAACAATTTGTTACGAATGACTTATAGTCGAGCACTAGAGCAGAAAAATTCTAGACGTTGTTATGTATATGGCGGTTGTTCAACAATGGAGAAAATACTGAATAATTAATTTATCCACCTTTTTAATTATATCCTAAACATAAGCCATCAACCTGCTTGCTCTGAGATTGGTTTAAAGATTACGTTTTCCCAGGAAATGGGTGAATCATATTTAACATTTAGTTTACAATTCTGGCCAAAGTTAAGGTAAAGCATGAGTGATTAATATTCAAGCAGTTTGTTGCAAATTTTACATGCCCCAATTTCATGAGCAATTAAATTTGCAAGTTTTGAACAAGTCTTGCAAATAATTGTGCTTCTTGAGTTACGTGGAAATATTTGGTAATTATGTTTATGTTAATTGGTCCATGTGTCAAGTTAAGAATTGTTGTGGAAAGGAGACATAAAGCGAGCCATTATAACAAGCGGAACATGGATTGATTTTAAGTGAGCTGCAATCATTAAGAGTTGAATTCATAATGTATTTAATCCAATTTGGCCTTGTCTTTGCAACTAGATTCTCTAAAGTCAATCGTCCATTTATTGTCGTTATTGATAATTGAATTATTCTAAGAATGTTGATCACTTTCTACGAATCAAACTAAATTTCGTACTTTTTACAAAGAATCGATATTCCCAACTTATCGTGAAATAGGATAAAACTTTCTTTCGTACATGTGAAAATGAAAATACAGATATGTTTAAGATTGGTAGTTTGTAATAATAAGGAAGTTTGTCAATCACTAAATTTGCAAAAATTCATCTTAGTAATGCTAAAACTATCTGACTCATATGAGTATTATGAATTCATAACTAGCAAAAACTACCGTCCATAGCAGGGATTGAACTCCTGTCGGAAGGGTTCCACCGATCGCCGCGGGGGCATCGGAGGACCCTCTTCCACAGCGGCCGTACTTCTGAGTTGAACTAATAACTAATATTTAACCACGTATTAATTTAAGTATATATTTTATCAGGGCATCTTAACCTGCTTCACACAAAAAATTGAAGGGTTAATATTGGTATCTCTTGGGAAGTTCTCCCATTTCGAAATTTAAGAGGGTGAATTGAGATATAGCGAAACTGTATGATTATTTTTAGGTAGTTACAAAAAAAGGTAAAATTCCCCAAAATATACTTATCATCATCATTACATTACATTGTAAACAAGAAATAATTAACGCGTCAAACCCTACTCAATCTTTGTTGTGTTGTCTCAGAAAAATCTATTTAGAAACGTTGTAATCATTGGGGGCTGCCTGCAAAACAATTTATATAAATCACAACATGATAAAATCATAATTTCTGATAACTCATAGGAGAACAGAACCCATAATTTGATATTACTCATTTAGTCTACAAATACATAGATAAGTCGGCGTTAACTATCTTAGTTAGTGATTCTCGTCGAGATCAGAAAAAATAAATTTATAAATAATTCATGTAATTCAAAAATCGAATAATTACTTAATATATCGATCCAAACTACCCGTAACTTAAAATTATATTAATCAAACAAAGGTAAGCTGCATAGATGTCATGAACTCTGTAAAAATAATTAGCTCATCAAGGGTGGTATTGTGCTTGTAAACTTCAAAGAATTATGCTGGTCCATCCTCTTAAGAATGACGTTTATTACTTTGCAAAATATTTATATTAAAATGAAATCATGCTAAAATCAGAATCAGAGTGTTTAATGCTTAAAATAAATTTAATTAGAGCATCAAAATAAATCAATCCGTGTGAAATTTGGTCAGTGTCATTTATAAATTGAACCAAGACATTACGTAATGCAAAAGGTCTGGCATCCTCCGTCCTACACACTTCAACCCACTTTAACATTATAGATGCAATTCTACACATCGTTGTGAAGTCTTACATTAAGGGGATCATTCACCCACACAGGTGGGATTGGCACAAAAAGTATTATAACTGGCTTTATCAGTTTGAAATTTAAGACAGACAAATTGTAAGATAAATTAGAATAAAATAACTTCATTGATTTTAACTCAATTCAGGTCAGGTGGCGCTTGGACAGCCCCAGAAATCAAGACAACGATTTGGCAACCTCTTTCAACTTGTTATTTCATTGAGCTCGGATTTTTAGTTCTTCATTCACAAGGATTTGAAGTTCTAACGAATTCCATCTGATTTTACGTAAACACGACATAAAATGAAATAATTTTATCACTTTTAATTAAAAATTGTTAAGAGATAAAAACTGAACTAACTGAAGATAATATAATGTAACTAGCAAGATAATCGTTCGTACATGTGAATTGTGGTTAAAGGTGAACAGATTCCGACAATTTTATTAAAAAAATATATTTAATACGAATACGAATGTTTAATTAATGTTTCAGATTTAAGAGACAAATTACGGTGTACTTAACATTAAACAAATACGTCAAATATCTCATGATTCAACCAGGTAAAGCACATTCAATTTAATAAATTCTATTCATATTCATTTACAATTTACTCATTTTTTATTTGAAGCCATTAAAAAAGCAAACAAGGACGTGACGAACTGACTTCATATATGTCATAAAAGATGTCATCTCGTCTAAGACAACTCCCAGTTCAATCCTCACCATTATCATCCCCACCACCTAAAAAACAGAAAACTGAAACCTCCGAAGATGAATTCCTCACTTCGTTCCGTAAAGAACACAAAAAAATTACTTGGAAACTTGAAAATGTTTTGGATCTATTGGATACTGGAGAAGAGCCGGAAATTCAATTCAAAATGGGAGGAACTATCGACATGCCTTCTTGTTGGAAAGTTGTACTCAATCTCAACAAAATTCCCGCTCCGCCTGCGGATTTAACAACTTCCGGTACAGGTCAAGACGCAGGCGCAGCATCAACCGGAAGCGGAATTGCTTTGTACATGTCTCTGGTGAAATATGACGGTGCGTCCAAGAAATTGTATGTCAAATTTTGTACACAAATTAGCAACCCAATACCCGATGTTAAGAATCCCTTCATTTTTCGCGGTATTGGGAAGATACATGACTTCAAGAAACCAATCAAATTTGGTTACAAAAATTGTCTGAATTTGGATACATTACGAACATTGCAATCTTCCTTATCACCGCCGGCTGAGCTAGCGATAAGTATCAAACTTATATTCACATTATATTCTCACCAATGTGAAAACAATGGGTTGGATGAGCAGAATTTGGCGAAGGAATCACAAGCGTTGATTTACAACAATTTTGGACAGCTTTTGGAATCCGGGAAAAATTCGGACTTTGTTATTCGTGTTAAAAAGACGTTTGATTCGGATTCTGTTGAATATGTTGAGGTTAAGGTAAGTTTTGTGCAAAGTTTCATAATAATTACGAATAATAATAATATGTCTTTTAATTTCAGGCACATAAAGCCATTCTGGCCTCGCAAAGCATCGTTTTCTATGCAATGCTTGAAACTCAAATGGACGAAAGTCGTCGAGATGCAGTGACCATAGAAGATTTGACTTTGAAAGGATTAAAAGTTCTCTTATCATACATCTACACCGGAAAAGTTGACAATGATTGGAAACACGTTTGGGAAGAAGTTGTGAATGCAGCGGATAAATATAATCTTCCGCTTTTGCTGTCTTTTTTGGACGCTCAACTGCACACGGTGGCTGAAAATGGAAATGCAGTAGAATTGTATAGAGTTGCGAAACGGCATGGGCTAGAGATTGCGACCAAGAAATTGTTGGCGTATATCAAATCAAACGTGGAAGATGTTTTGAATGATATCCTTTGAGTTTTGATTACGTAACGTTTTCTAGAAAACTTGTAATAAGTCTTTTATTTTATGTTCTTCAGGGAAGGCCACCTACCAACCTTTGTTAATTGATTACTAATTAATAATTACACTAAAATATCGATTATTAATTAATTAATAATTACAATTTTCTTTATTTAATTAAATTTGTTTAATTAATAATTATTAATTGCATTGTTTTGTGATGTCGTAATTAATTACTGGAGCAATTAAAGCTAATGTAAAGAAAAATCCTCTAGTTTAATTTAACGAATCAAAATTCCATTTATCCTATAATTATAAACTAAATTTACTAAGAAGTTATTAATACTTTGAGATGAGTTAGAAAGCTGGAACTAGCATTAACTTCCCCAGTGATTAATTTAATCGGCAAAGGTTACACATTCCCGACAATTTTCATTCCTTCACGGCTGGGGTCAAGAAACAAGTATCCACATTCTACGTTAAACAATTTCTGTAGATTTTGAGGTAACTCCTCGATTCTCCGACAAGCGCTTTGGGTGGACCAATTGGCAGACTTGTGGATTAAATCATGAATTCCACCTGTCCAGTTGTTAAATATGAGAAAGAAAAAAATCAGGTTGGGAAAACTGTTTATAAACATGCAATGCAAATTTGCATTGCTATGATTCATGCAGCAGTGAGTGGAAGAAGTTGGATGCAGAACAAAGGAATTAAGAAGGGCGCGCATTTGAATATGTGATTTGATGTTGATATTTGTAGCGTAGTGGTGTGGTGTGGATGCATTGCAGAGCATCATCATTTCTTTGTTATTATGTCTATTGCATGAATTGGAATGGATTGTATGTTTTATGCAAAATACATGCATTGTTCCTTTTTTCCTAGCGTTGCATATTAATGAATATGTAAATACGCCCGTTCCTTTGAGGTCCGCTCTCTGGTATAAGAGGACTGAGGTGCGTGGTGCCAAATACTGACCAAATTGGTAATTTACATTACTCGGGTTGTCTGCACCAGAATAGACAAGGTGTCTCATTATTACCCCAGTCAATTGACTAATAAATATTCGCAATTTATAGCCATTTCGTCTCAAGTTATACAGTCTCATAGTTTCCCCAATAATTATTGTAACTAAATCGCAATTAACTACATTCGTTAACACGAAGAATAAATAAATGCATTATAGACATTATATCTACTGCTGCCAATCCACTCATTCCACACATATACCATTATACATACAAAAACACATTGTACAAGATCCAAGCCCTGGTTGGACCGGGGTCAAATGTCAACTTGACTAATGAATTGCTCATTCCGCGGTATTTTACATGCGTTATACTTGTATTATAAAGATTATGAGCACAACCCTTATCATTGGAGACTGATCACTATATGCTCAGCACGATTCAATTGAGCTTTAATAAAACGGCTTTTTAGAGGAGCATATTTGTGACAAAAAATGAATTGTATCTATTCATTTAATTGTCAATTCACCCACACACAGCACAAGCTTCTCTGATGACGCTTATATAATCTGAGGTGGAAATTCTGGAGCCACCAATTAATTAATCAATCTCATTAAAACGCCGTTCCATAAACGCGGCATACAATACTTTAAGGAACTATCTATATCCCACACGTGGGCGGTGGAACATATACCCCGTGAGGGGATTAATTTGTTTGCAGTATGCTTTCGGTTTGGATCAATACGTCTAGTGCCAGGAAGATACTGCGTCCCGCTGCCCCTCCATCAAAATCCAAGCCTGTTCCGGGAAGGTTCGCTGCTGACTACACAAATGATTTGATATGACTTAGGGCTTCCGTTGTTATCCAAAACTGGGTTCCCGTTGGCGTCTATAGGAGGGGTTTCACAAAAACTACATCTTGAGGGAAGTAGGCCTAGGTGCTACAAGAGATCAAGGGATTTAAAAATTCGTTATGATGAAAAAAATAGTTATGAATTTGTAATTCATAACTGTGCAATAATACATATGTTCACCTGAAGGATGAGCACAGCATTATTTTCAGATTGGTCGATCTCAGCTGGAGTCACTTCAAGTCCAAGAAGTGCTCCAATGTAGTACTCTGATAAGTTGTTTGTGTGAAGCACTCACTTGAAATCAGCCACCGTCGCCATTATTTGGATTCTGCATGTCATGACGAGTAGCTTAAGAAACAACATGAACACATTAATTTTAGACCTAAATAAATGTTTTGGTGTTTTGCGTCATTCTAGATATTTTAAAGAAATTGGTTTAATAACAATTTTGAGTAGCTTACCTCACTAAGGGCATGGAATGTTGCAAATAACCGAGGGGACAAAGCTCGGGAAATGTCGTAAAGAATATAATGAGGGGACGAAGCTCGTGATTCTGATCTTGGTCTTAATTTGATATCGGACCTGGCTTAAAAAGTCTACTACTCCAAACCTATCTTACCTACAAGTCCACGCGCGATTTATACCCTCCAACAGGCGAACACACGGACCTGGCTTCAAAAATCAAAACTTCAGATGCAAAAAAGAATTCCGGAGCACTACGACAGTCGGGTCAGATTACAAAATAGTGGGGAAAGAGAAACGGTTGAAGCAACCGGGCACTACACCTCCCTTCAACTGGAGGGACTGTCCATCTTCACAATATACGGCCGTTCCAGTCCCTCGGCTTTTACATATTCAAACAAATGAGTGTGGTGGTTTTTTATGGGCGACAGAAGGTCTCCCACCTAACACATCACGATTGAAGACGACTTAGCACTCCTCTGCGTCTTATACCTGGGAGAATTTGGCCACTGACTTACACAAGAAACGAAATGAAAACATGAACAGTGATTGCTGGGGAGATGGGAGACTCCACGCTCCATTTTTCTTTGGTCTCCCTTTTCGATCGACGCCAATTAAGCGGTAAACCATGCAGCTTAGAACATTTGTTATACACATAAGGAAGTTGGTTTTGTCCACATTAAATATTAAATGTGGCACGGTTGGGTGCATCACAGTCGGTTAATTGTATTATTGATTCGGACCAGACATTTTGTTAAGAATCTTGAACCACGTTAAAAACAGCATCTAAGGATATAAATAATCCAAATCGTAAACTAAATAAACATGTAAACATTTACATATAAATAAACAATCAAAATGTAATAGTGTTTAGTATTAAACACACCTACTCACTCAATTTCAGACATCTTTATCTTTCTCCATTATGTCGAGTATTGTGATATCTAAGTGATAGCAATAGTCATTGGATTTTACATGTATAAAATTTGAATGTTAACCGCGCATCTTTTAAATTTTCGAATTTTTACAAGGTATGTTATATTTTATAACCACTATGAAATGTGCAACGTGGCTCTTTGTTCATTATACAAAAATTAAAATAAAAAATCATTGATATAATCAGGTCTATGCATAACTTAAACCACATGCATGCGTATACTTTAGTGGTATGTCCACTTGCATCAAATGGGCAAAATAAAATGCCATGAAAAATACAAGTCATACAAACAGTGATCAACTTATATAGATAAAACCTACAGTGCAGACTTGAGATAGCCCGAGCCAGGATTTGGAGTTATACCCTTTCAGTAATTGAAGGGTTATATTCCGAAATTATTTCGTAAATGTGTTGTTTAACAAGAAAACTGCATGACAACATTTAATTTTAAAAACAATTAAAAACCATTTATTATTTTGTCGTTCCTAAAAATGTCTAAGGTTGCCACGGGGTTTTCTCGGCCCCCACTTTTCCCACCCATACGCATGAAATACCAAATTATCCGTAATTTAATTCAGATTAACAATAATTAAAACATCGCGATAGTATATCCACCAAAGATGGTGAAAAACACCATTAACCCGAAAAAACCCCAAATTTTGCAAAATATCTACACTGGTGTGACCACCACCGGTCAACCACTAAACCGATCAAGCCCATCTTCGAACTCGTTCGTCGCATTGTATATATGCATGTTTGTGCAAAATTTCATCAAAATCGATCAACGCGTTCTTGAGTTATCGCGAGACAGACAGACAGACAGACAGACAGACGGACGGACAGACCGGGTACATAAGCCCTGGCTCGGGCTAAAAAGTACTCGCTTAAAAGCAAGTATTATTGTCACCTTTTAAACTATTCACATAAATGAAATATTACTATAGGTATCATTTTGGCATCAAAAACTGCTACGAGAAACATGCACATCCATCGCGTGTTATACAATACAAACTTTGTTTTTATTGAATCAACCCCGACAGCAACCCGGTTTTTAAATTTCTACCATATGTCTCTATAACAGAGCTTCTTGTGAGGTAAAAGTATTTACATAGCAATTACATATTTTACACAACAAAGTCCCCTCACTCGCTACGCTTTAATGAATTGCATATTGGCATATACAGATGCAAAAATGCATAACACCCTGCTTTCTCCGCCCCGACAATGAAGAGTTGAGCCACAATAAATGTGACGCATGTTGGATGCATTGTAAGCTAATTGGACCGTATGATAGGAGGATGAGCTAAGGTTATTGATTCCCATGTATAAAATAATGCGTTGGAGTAAGAAGCTGCTAGATAGGAAGTTTTTTCATTGTTTAGTAGGGTTTATAGTAGCCCAGTCAGATCTGTAGTTTCTGCTTTTAAATGAATATTTGTTTATAGATTACGACATTATCTAGCTGTTCAAGATTTTAAGTTTTTATGTAAGACCAATTTCTACTTAATCATCCGTGGCCTTTATTACAAAAGTTTGTTCGGAGTTTGTGTTATATAATACATACTTTATTCATCATTAAACCTTGTCAATTGCAAGGTAAGTTCATATAAAATTATGCAATCGAGTAGTTTTTTTACAGTTTAATGGTAGTTTAATAAAGCAAAGTACAAAGTAAGGACCAGTTTGTATTCTCAAATTCTCACTAAAATATTAGCAAAATAATATGTCGATGTATTTTGGTTGTAAAATAGATCTTAATGCCAATTATATCTATTATTTATAGAAATTTTGGTTACAGAAGCAATAAAGCATGGGAGATATTGAGTTAAGAGAATTTAATCACCGATCTAACTCAACTCGGGGTAGGACACGAATACCACGCCCCATATCTGAGAGCGGTAAGGAGCGTCGCTCAAGCCGCTACTCTCGCCACTTGTCAGGGGGATCTTCGTCGAATGCCACCGACTCCAGAGGAAGGCAACTATCCAATTCCATTGAAGTCGAAAACGAGATAAATGGTAATAATAATGAAATTGAATCCCGGAGAGGAATAATTAACGGCCAATTGGCATTGCGTGTCTAATTCAATAATTTTTTTAAACATAAATTAACAGGGGGCAATCCACCTCCTGTTGCGCCTGAAAGACGACAGGCATGCACGGCGCAGGACAGCGTGGAGGAGGCATGGGCGTGGGAATGCCTTAGCAAACGCATAACACTTATAGTTTACGCCTATAATTTGGGGTTTGTTTTTCTCATGGTACCCTTCTACATAGGAGTTAAGGATAGGCGATATGAACTGCGACAATACTGTTGTCAAATCGTAAGCTGCTTTATGTTACACTTTTTTGCGTAAATATGTATGCGTAGTACTGCCCGAAATTGGATTTTGTACAAACATTTAGAATTGGTTTAGAAAGGACCAATTCAATAATGATACTCCTCAATTAATTTCGATTAGGCATTTTTGCAAATAGTTTCACAATCTTGTTGTAAATCAAAGATATTTGTATCGTTATATCCATGTCTTGATGACCGGCACAGTCTCCTAGGCTTCAACTCGCAATCGTTTTCTTCTTTTTCATATACCCAAACACGCTTCAAGGACCTGTGACAGGATACTTCAATGCCGTCATAGTTGCATCCTGCTGACAAAAATCGAAAATGAGGCAAATACGTTATGAATGGGTATTAAGAATTTGTAAAATATCACGATTGGGTTTATCTTGAGCAGAAACTGCGAGAAGCACAAACGCAATCATCAAGATCAGCCAAAATCGCATGATCTGAAAAAATAATACGACAGTTTTGTTTAGCATACTAATTTTTTTAATCAAACACTTTAAGTAAGTCGTGCTAGTACCACGTATGGCATGTCCTTCAATTTAAATAAATAACATCGTCAAAAATAGAAAATAAGTGGCTGGATTGGCAATATTGAACAAAGCAAACAACTGTCAATCTGGAAGTATTCAAAGCTTAAGTAACACAATGACTATTATCAGTGGCCCCCGTCATAGTTACGTTAATTTAGTTAATGGTTACTTTTCCTGAATAGCGATAAAACTGGAGTTATTCGAAGTATGTAAAATTGTTGCATATATTCTTCAATGCCAAAATCAGACACACTGGTGAACTTAATGGTTTATTTACTACAGTTAACCGATTTGTTAAAAGATTTCCTTCCTTTGAGCCAGGGTTTCCTTAGTGTCACTTTTTAAAAATATCGGTCACCTGACAGTAATGAAGTTAATGGAGTTAGTGAATGAAAGGTCATTAAATTCGGTGTAATTAATTGTGTAATAAATTAAGTTTAAGAATGTTAAGATTGGCTAATGACAAATAACTGAATCAAGAAGCAAGGGTTTTTCCCTAATGATTGATGGAAGTGAAATGCATAGTTGTGTGCCAATTTTGTTTTGTGTAGCTTACTCTGAGATTGTTTTATGTTTGTTATGACTAGCTCAATTTAAATGAATGAGTTGGAAACTGTTTCTGAGAAGCAGTAAAAGCCAACTGCACTGGAATAGTGCATGTTCTTTTGTTTATTTATTTATTTATTTATTGATTTGTCATTTTGCGGCTTTTAAGAGGATACAAATAACTTGATTATTTATTAACTTGCAAGCTTTCGGAG
>JAQFZJ010000405.1:0-29136 GCA_034695645.1 Folsomia fimetaria
TTCATAGCAGTAGCGAAATAATCCTTTCACATACCACCAATTCCTGTTTCGATGAGATTCAGTAAGTAATGGAATTTCCATGTCAGGTTGGTTAACAGTGGGTAGGCAGAGTAGAGATGGATGCAGATTAAATCCTTGTTTTACTGATTGGACGCTAAATGCTATGCTAAGGTAGGTGCGCTTAAGTGATGATGTCAAGTCCGAGTTTCCTGTTTAAACACTTCCTTCTCATTCGTGTCATTTAGCAGGATGCAAATTCGTAAAGAATGTGTAAATACTTTTACTTAGATTAGACTGACTGGTCTGATCTGTCTTACTCACCAACCAAAAACCACCACCACCACTAGTTCTCATTCTCGTGTCAAGTTTTTTGTTATACAAGTCGCGATACGGTCATCCCGCATCGCATCCTTCATTTGTAAAGTTGTATAATAATAATAATACTGATTAGTTTATTTGATTACACTCTACTCTGCAGGCAGGCAGGGCGAGCCCATCACCCATCATGTATGTGATGATTGATACACATGTTTGAGTGAGATTTGATTTTTATGCTGATATTAACATTAGCAAGATTTACAAGTTCAATGAGTTTTAGTTATGCATTTTTCCAAGTTGGTCATCATCCTTCCATCCAAATGTTTATAAGATTAGGAATGAAATATGAAATTCATAACAATTTCACTGCAAAATAATAATCTTGCTGCAATTGCAATAAGTTCTTTATACCTATTTGGTTACGTTGCCTTTTTTTGGTCGCGACTGACTCGCAAAACCTCTTTTGTTTTATATGTTCGGCGCCATCATATCCATACTCAGTCGGTCAGTAGCTATGTCCTTTGCAGTGATAAATGACTGAAATTTAAGAAATGAAAACAATTTTAATTTGGAAGGATTTGGAAGACAAGACGCAAAGGGAAAGAGATGACTTTAAAAGGATTGAACCCTCTTTTGATAAATTATTGCCCAAACCAAAAACAAAGTTTATTGCGTTATGTCACCTTGTTTGATTCGTTAAGGAAATGAGACGTTATGATGATAGTGATATTCTTCTTGGTAATGTGGATGGTCAATTCCAATTTTGATCAATCCATCCATCCATGGATCATAATCCTTCCTCCAATTGGAAATTTAGGCTATATGATGATTAAACTCGAATAAAAAGCAAACAAGCTTTGATTCATTTTCGCAATAACAATAATGTGGTCGTTCTAACTTGGTCGTGGTTAGAGTTTCTAATCCAAATGTTAAGTTCTTCTGAACAAAAGTACATGTTCACGTTGGCTACATACGTCGTCCACTATTTTACATCCAAATACGGGCATCCGTCGCCTTGTCTATTGCTAAATTTAAATTTAGTTTGAGATGCAGAGATGTCTTGGATCTTTTATCAGGGAATCAAAATCCAAAAGACCAACAACAAACAATGTCCATCACTCACTTGCCTTGCATGCGTTTAACTTAACTTATTTACAACGCGACTTTTACTTTAGTTGTTGAGCAGTGCTTTGCTATGCTGCAGGAAGTAATACATACTTATACTGTCCATTGCAATGTAACAGCATACTCGTAAAATAATTTTGTTTTCTTTGGTTGGCGAGACGTTATAATAAAATAAACATGTTCTGTTGGACGATAGACGGGACGAACGGACGGACGTCTCATTAAACACTTCTTTTGGATACATATTACTCGTCGACTGGGAAGGAATAAGCGAGCTATTATTGTATAGCGTATTTTTTTACGTTAGCTTGTACATATGAGTGCAAAACTATATATTCAAGCAATCCATCCATCCTATTATCTGGTTCCAATCTGAATTTTGAATTTGAAATCGGCCATCAATCCATTCTAACTGAACGAAAGAACCAAACCAACTGATCCACCATACCATCCAATCCACTACCATTAACTATTCCTTTTTCTTGCACATTTCTTTTTAGTCAAGATCTTTAAACTAAATATGGCAAACTTTGTCAGCCAGCCGTCATCAACTGAAAGATTTCAACTCTTTCTTGTTCAGTTTGGTTGGCTTTGTCCGTTTCATTTCAGGTCAAAGACATTCTTGAATGGTGGAATGTGTTGTTATACTGAAATTAGTTGGCAATGATGGGATGCTTAACCCTTAATTTATTTCAAATAGTGTAATAGTAATGAAACAATTGTATATTCGTATGCATGCATTCCTTTTCTTAAACAAATAAGGTGCCTCTATGTATCTATCTAGCTTTTACCATCCAAGGCACCCTTTAGATTTGGTGGTAGTGGTGGTGGCAAGACTATAATTTTTCGCCCAACAAGTAGTATTATTGATGGTCGTTGTTGATCAATTATTCAGAGAGATCAATATCAGATTTTGTCTTGTTGATGCCTTGTTGACATCCATATGAATGCATTGTTGTGTGGTATGTATGGATGGACGGGTACCATATCTGACTCGGTTCAAAATGAGCAATAAATTATACTTGCATACATAAAAATGTAATATGCGTAAATAATAGGTATGACATATTAGCTAGAATTTGATATTGCAATTATAAAATTATGGTCTTCTCAAATTGGCATTATTTCTTAACAAAACTGTCACTCTTGGTTGAAATCCTAATTACAGGTGTACATGCATGCTCGAAATCAAAGCATTCCATAATTAATAATTAATTGGGTTCATTTCATATCAAAATTTGAATATTATTGATCATATGATTAGAATGAAACAAGCCATTGTTACACATTGAATAAGACCCGTATTTTCTTCCAGTTTGAATTGAAATTTTTTAATAAGTACAATTCGCATTGCAAATAAATATCGGGTGGCTGTACATAACTGCATCACTCAAGAAGACATCTATTGTCGCCTTTCTCATTTAGCCATAATATAATTGACAATCAACAATCGCTCAATCGACAATGGAATGACGATGGGACGAAACGATAATAATAATGGCGTTATTTTATTATTATGTTGAGTGTAACATCTCCCTATTGTATTCTGCTATATCTACTTAAAATTCCGTCTTGTGTTGTTTGTGTCCCGACTTATTGAGCTTGTGGTCTTTTGTGTGTGCCCCTTCTGAAATTTAATGAGATGATTTGCGATTTTAATGTTACGTCGTGCAAATGTATACATGCAAAAATGTTGGCTGTATTTATTTACAATACAATAATACAATACAACATTGGCCATACATGGGTTTAAATACAATTTACCCATGCCAGCAACCCAGCCAGCCAAGCTATGAATGTGTCACCGTAAACAGCAATTAAGTGACATGAGGGACCCCCTGGTTTTGTGAATTGTCAATAGATGATGATGATGATACCGCTTGCTTTGTAAAATAAGTTAGTTAACTTTCTTTTACTAAACCTGGTTGTAAAAATATGATACGTGAGAGAAATGACCAATTATCATCTAAATTCTGTTCTAATGCGTGTATTTGTTGGTGGTCCGAAAGTTGATGATATCTGTTTAAGAATATTAAAGAAACGTATGATTTTTTAATTTAATGCAATATTTTGTTGTCTATTTTTCCAGAGCGAGAAGATCAATCAATCCTTTGTACGGGAGAATCTGGTGCGGGTAAAACAGAAAATACGAAGAAAGTTATCCAATATTTGGCCTACGTTGCTGCCAGTAAACCACGCGGAACAGGGATTCATCATTCCACGGTTCGACATGTTAAAAATATATTTAAAAAATTCAGTACATAGTTCTTCTTTACACAACTTGATGCTCTGATTTCAAAATTTCCACAACTTCACTATTTTAGACTTTTTAGACTTTATAAAATTGCTGGTTTTGGTATGCGTATTATTATTATTATTTGAGCTGCACCTTTTTTCACTTTGCTCTAAAAATTAATGCAGTTGCTAAATTGCTGGTTTTATAACATTATTATATCATTCGTTTTTTACAGATTAAAAAAAGATTGTCGATTGTAGATAAAAAATAATAATTGATTGATTTTAGATTGTAAATGTTATTATTTTATTCAGTTTTTGCATTGTTGAGTTTTACGAAATTTAAATTTGTTAGATTTTTTGAAGTGATTTGTTTTATTCAATTGTAATAATTTGTTGATTGAAATTTTGATTTTAATTTTAAAATATTATTGACTCTTATTGCATGGATTTCTTCCTGTTCTTCACTCACTCGGATATCTGACTGACTTGATCATCGCTCTTATGCTGCACTTTCGATGCGATGGTTTGCTGTTGGATTATTTCACAAATTTCGCTTTGGTATCTGAATGGTATCGGTATTGGCATTTCCTTTCACGTACGTAGGTGGTCCCCACTTTCAATATAGTAAGTTTGCGACACATTCTAAAAATTGCTATTTATTTATTTATTTTGTATTTTATTTATTGCATTGCACTACTGATTGATTGATTGGATGATGATGTAGACTTCCAATGCACAATTGAAACGAGTGCCTGTTTATTTTAAGAATAAGCAATTTTTATCACTTGCTGCTTTTGTATTTATTTGCAAATACTATGAAATGAAGAGATGGGCTGGAGTCATTATCTTGATGAATCTCTATTTCTTGCCTAACTCCATCCGTCTATAATCAACAACAATTTATAAAATATTGTTGTGAAGATGATCATGATGATTGAATAAGTTGTGTTGTTGTGTGTCTGTTGTAATTCAATTGAGAGATTGAGACAATGACACAATGGGTTTATTCTATTAAAAAGAGATTATCCTAATTGAAGTGTATGTATTTTGTACCATAGGGAGAGTTAGAACAACAACTTCTTCAAGCGAATCCAATTCTGGAGGCGTTTGGAAATGCGAAGACTGTCAAAAATGACAATTCCAGTCGTTTTGTAAGTTATTCTTTTGTCAACCCAAACCCACACATTTCGTACGTAGTAGTATTGAGTATCATCATTCCACAATTTTAATTGAAATAATTTGTGTCTGCCTTAAATGGCTGGGCGAGTCGAACTATATGTCATTCATTTGTCCCTTCTCGTTTTGGCCATATTTTACTGTGAAAGAATGACTCCCCGGTGATGTGAAATGTTCATGTGACGTAATGGACACTGGCATCTTGGTGGCATGGGCATCATTATGTTTGATTGACATTTATTTATTAATATTTGTTTTGTGTTTGAATCTTGCAGGGTAAATTCATAAGGATAAACTTTGATACATCTGGCTACATTGCTGGGGCCAATATAGAAACGTACCTTCTCGAGAAATCTAGAGCAATTAGACAAGCAAAGGATGAACGAAGCTTTCATATATTTTACCAACTATTGGCCGGTGCCACTGATGTTCAGAGAAGTAAGTCAGCCAGCTCTGCGAGCGAATCCAAACTCATTTTTCATAGTTAATTAAAACTATTGTCATTCCAATACAATAATGTTGTTCTGTGCTCTAATCCATATGAAGTGATGTTTATTAATGGTTTCTTTGTAATTTTGTGATTTATAGAGGAGTTTGTAATAGAACCAGCCGGCAATTATACATTCCTTACCAATGGAGGTCTCCCTGTCCCGGGTGTGGATGACATTGTGGAATTCCAAGCAACAGTTCAATCAATGGAGATTATGGGTGTGCAAAAATGATTGATTTTTTATATATCAAAACCATCATTTTCGTTGACCTTTGTCTTTAGGTATGCATCCGGACGACTTTGCCTCCATATTCCGTGTCATTTCTGCCGTCCTTCACTTTGGAAATATGGAATTCAAACAAGAAAGAAATTCAGACCAAGCCATACTTCCTGATAATACTGTGGCTCAAAAAGTTGCCCATTTATTGGGTCTTAATGTCTCCGAAATGATTAAGGCATTTTTAAAACCAAGAATAAAGGTTGGAAGGGACCACGTGACGAAAGCTCAAACTAAGGAACAAGTCGAATTCGCTGTTGAAGCGATTGGAAAGGCCACATATGAGAGACTGTTCAGATGGTTGGTGAACAGAATCAATCGGAGTTTGGATAGGACGAAAAGACAAGGAGCTTCATTCATCGGAATCCTTGACATTGCGGGTTTTGAAATTTTCGAGCTCAACAGGTACGAATCAATGCGAATTGATTTCATATAAGAATTATTTATCATTATGAAAGCTAAATGAATGTTTTCCCCATTTTTATATAGCTTCGAACAGCTCTGCATCAACTACACCAATGAAAAATTGCAACAATTATTCAACCACACTATGTTCGTGCTGGAACAAGAAGAATATCAAAAGGAAGGAATTGATTGGAAATTTATAGGTAAGTATGTTCAAGTTTATTAATATTAAGTTTATTCATCAACCCAAACGGGAAATTCCCGAACATATTGATTAAGTAATGGGCATTTTAAAAGATTCGCACGAATTTGATTTTTAAACTCGCTGATTTAAAAATGTTATTTTTGTGTGTTTATTTCAGACTTTGGTCTGGATCTTCAGCCAACTATTGACTTGATTGAGAAGCCAATGGGTATTCTGGCTCTATTGGATGAAGAGTGCTGGTTCCCAAAAGCAACAGACAAGTCATTCGTTGAGAAATTATTATCCGCTCACACCCAACATACCAAGTTCTTTAAAACAGACTTCCGTGGACAAGCTGACTTTGCTGTGTTACATTATGCTGGAAAAGTTGACTATTCAGCGGCTCAGTGGTTAATGAAGAATATGGATCCTTTGAATGAAAATGTTGTCCAACTTGTTCAAAACAGTTTGGATCCGTTTGTAGTTACCATCTGGAAAGACGGTAATTAAATTGGAGCTTATTTAGGATATGCAATAGCGGTGGTTGTAAAGTGAGTCCAATGCTCATATATTTATGTATTATTTTTACAGCGGAAATTGTAGGGATGGCACAACAAGCCATGTCTGACACTCAATTTGGAGCTAGGACAAGAAAAGGAATGTTCAGAACAGTGTCACAGTTGTATAAAGAGCAGCTGTCCAAATTAATGGCAACATTGAAGAACACCAATCCTAACTTTGTCAGATGTATAATTCCAAATCACGAAAAGAGGTAAAAATATCTGCAAAAATGAAAATTTCGCTACAATTAAGCCAAGCATTGTATTAATTGAGGTGTATTAATGAAATATAGGTCTGGAAAAATCGATGCTCCACTCGTTTTGGACCAGTTGAGGTGCAATGGTGTCCTAGAAGGAATTAGAATTTGTCGGCAAGGATTCCCTAACAGGATTCCATTCCAAGAATTCAGACAGCGATACGAATTGCTCACGCCAAATGTTATTCCTAAAGGATTCATGGATGGAAAGAAAGCTTGCGAGAAAATGGTAAGAGTAAACAAGTAACAACCAAAACATCCCCTTAATGAATTGTGACCACTCCCAAACGAGTGGTGGTTATTCATAAAATGTTGCCCGAACAATGCCAGTTTGGATTTGCTATTTGCTAGTTGCAAGACCTTTACAACAATTTACGAATGAGCCTGTTTCATTCACTTTATATGTCTACACAATACGCCAGAAAGAAATTTGTAAAATTCCAAACTTTTTTCAAAATGGCATCTTACATTTTAGATCAACGCCCTTGAATTGGACAGCAACCTCTACAGAATAGGACAATCCAAGATTTTCCTCCGTGCCGGTGTGTTGGCTCACTTGGAAGAAGAAAGAGACTTGAAAATTACGGATTTGATCGTAAATTTCCAAGCTTTCTGTCGAGGAATGCTCGCCCGTCGAATGTATTCTCGAAGAGTTCAACAACTTAATGCCATTCGAATTATTCAAAGAAATTGCTCTGCATACCTAAAGTTGCGTAATTGGCAATGGTGGCGCTTGTATACGAAGGTGAAGCCATTGCTTCAGGTTACCAAACAAGATGAGAAACTTATCCAAAAGGAGGACGAGCTGAAACAATTGAAGAACAAGTTGGAATCCACTGTGAGAGTTACTTCCGAAATTGAGCAGAAACTTGGTCAAGCTATCGAAGAGAAAGCTATGCTAGCTGAACAGTTGCAAGCGGAAACGGAATTGTGTGCTGAAGCAGAAGAAATGCGGGCTCGCTTAGCATTGAAGAAACAAGAACTAGAAGAAATTCTTCATGATATGGAAGGTAAGCAGTGTTGGTTTAAATATGATAAATTAATTGTGATGTAAGAAAACAGGTTTGATAAACCATGTTGTATTTTTTCTTTATTACAGCTCGTATCGAAGAAGAAGAGGAACGTGTCGTCTCCTTAAATCAAGAAAAGAAAAAGCTTCAGCTGAATATTCAGGATTTAGAAGAACAACTCGAAGAAGAAGAGGCTGCCAGACAAAAGCTTCAACTGGAGAAAGTGCAAGGAGATGCCAAAATCAAAAAGATGGAAGAGGACTTGGTCGTTGCGGAAGACAGCAACTCCAAATTACTTAAGGATAAGAAAATAATGGAGGAAAAGAATAATGATTTGAGCCAAGCATTGGCAGAAGAAGAGGAGAAAAGTAAGCATTTGGCAAAATTGAAAACCAAGCATGAAACCAGTATTGCTGAAATTGAAGAACGTCTCAAGAAGGAGCAACATGCCAGACAGGAAAATGATAGATTAAAGCGTAAAATGGAATCAGAACTCCAAGACATTAAAGAACAAATTAATGAGAAACGTCTCCAAGTGGAAGAGTTCCAGCTTAACTTGGCCAAAAAGGATGAAGAAGTTAGTCAATTGCTGACAAAAATTGACGAGGAATCCGCAGCCAAAGCGACTGCTCAAAAATCTCTTCGAGAACTAGAATCCCAACTTTTAGAATTACAAGAGGACTTGGAAGGTACGAACAAAATGAAAACTATTTGCATTTAATATTTAATTGCTAAAACAATTATATTTGTTCTATTACAGCTGAAAAGGCTGCAAGAAATAAGGCAGAGAAAAACAAACGGGACTTGAGTGAGGAATTAGAAGCCCTTAAGAACGAACTATTGGATAGCTTGGACACCACCGCTGCCCAACATGAACTTAGAGCTAAGCGAGAACAAGAGTTGGCTGCTCTCAAGAAGAGTTTGGAAGAGGAAACAGTCTCCCATGAACAAGGTGTGACTGATTTAAGGCATAAGCATGTCCAAGAAGTTCAAGAGCTCATGGAACAATTGGATGGTTTGAAGAAGACACGGGTCAACCTGGAGAAGGTGAAGGGTACATTGGAAGCCGAAAATGCCGATTTAGCCAACGAATTGAAGAATCTTCAAGGAGCAAAGACGGAGAATGAAAGAAAGCGAAAGGCTCAAGAAAGTCAGATTCAAGAACTCCAATTGAAACTCGCTGAAAGTGAGCGAGCAAGAGCAGAATTATCTGAAAAGCTTGCCAAAGTAACAAGCGAGCTTGAAGCTGCTTTCATCCAACTTGAACAAGCAGATTCCAAAGCATCCCAAGCTGGTAAAAACTCTGCTGCCATTGAAACGCAAATGGTTGAAATCCAAGGTTCTTTGGAAGAAGAAACTCGACAAAAGTTAGCCCTTAATGCAAAAATGCGTCAATTGGAATCTGAAAAAGACCAAATTATTGAGCAATTAGAAGAAGAGGAAGAAGCCAAGAAAAATATGGAGAAAGCAATGACCACCCTAAACCAAGCTGTTCTTGACTTGAAGAAAAAGGCGGACGAAGACACAGAAACGATAGCCACTTTGGAAAACAGTCAAAAGAAAGTACTTAAAGACATGGAATTTCTACGAAGTCAAAACGAGGAATTGATAGCTAATTGTGACAAGCTTGAAAAATCTCGAAAGAAGCTTCAACAAGAATTAGAGGATGTTGGCATCGATCTAGAAACACAACGAAGCAAAGTCATCGAATTAGAAAAGAAACAAAGAAATTTCGACAAGATTCTCGTCGAGGAGAAAATAATTAGTGAGCGATTTTCTCAAGAAAAAGACCAAGCGGAACGTGAAGCAAGAGAAAAGGAGACCAAATTGTTATCCCTCAACCGCGAGTTGGAAGAGAAGGATGCGCAAATCGAGGAACTGGAGAGGATAAAACGTCAACTCCAGAATGAACTCGATGAGCTGGCCAACTCTCAAGGCACTGCGGATAAGAATGTTCACGATCTAGAGAAACAAAAACGAGCTCTCGATTCTCAACTTTCCGAACAAAAGACGCAAATCGAAGAACTTGAGGACGAATTGCAGTTGACAGAAGATGCCAAACTTAGATTGGAAGTTAACATGCAAGCTTTGAAGACTCAGTTCGAGCGAGATATTCAAGCTAAGGAAGAAAGCAACGAAGAGAAGCGTAAAACCCTTCTCAAACAATTACGTGATACTGAAGCAGAGTTGGAGGATGAACGAAAAAATAGAACGGCTGCCGTAAATGCTCGAAAAAAGATTGAGAGCGACTACAACGAACTTCTTAGTCAGATGGAGGCCAACAATAAAATGAAGGAGGATGCCCTCAAGCAATTAAAAAAGATTCAAGCCCAAATTAAAGACTTTCAACGAGATGCTGAAGAAGCCCGTCTGAGTCGTGATGAAGCCATTGCAATCGCGAAGGATGCGGAAAAACGACTTAAAGGAATTGAAACAGACATTTTTCAACTTCAAGAGGACCTTGCAGCATCTGAGAGGCAGAGGCGCGCCGCTGAGGCTGAAAGGGACGAGTTGGCGGAAGAAGTTAGCAACGGTGCTAACCGAGGAACACTTCTAGTAGATGAGAAACGACGCCTGGAAGCCCGCATTCAAAGCTTGGAAGAGGAATTGGAGGAAGAACAAAGTAATAATGAAATGTTGCAAGAACGCGCAAGAAAAGCTGTCCTCTTAAATGAACAACTTGGTGCAGGTAGAAAAAATAATATATTTTATAATATACACTAGTAATTTAACACCAGTCATTTTAAATTCATTTGTAATTTCAATATTTCAGAGTTACAAGTAGAGAAATCTACCAACCAAAAATTAGAAAATGCTCGCGCGCTCATGGATAAGCAGAATAAAGAGCTCAAACAGAAATTGACCGAGTTAGACACAAGCCAAAAGTTGAAGACTAAAGCAACCATAACTAGTCTTGAGAATAAAGTTCAACAAATGGAAGAACAACTGGAACTTGAGGCAAAGGAGAGGTTAGCCCAGCAGAAAGTTGTTCGTCGACAAGACAAGAGGATGAAGGAGCTGAGTCTACAAATGGAGGATGAAAAGAGAAACTCGAGCAATATGAAAGAACAAATTGACAAGTCGAATGCTCGTGTTAAAGCTCTTAAGCGTCAATTGGACGAGACGGAGGAGGAAATTTCTAGAGAGAAGGCGATCAAGCGTAAACTCCAGAGAGATTTTGATGACCTGACAGAAAGTTACGAGTCCCTTGCAAGGGAAAATGGAACCTTGAAAAATAAATTACGGTAGGTTTTTTGAAATCTTGTTTGAAAATGGACATTTCGAAATTGTTGGCATTGAATTATATGCGACTCATGCTTCTTCTCTCTCTTGTGCTTACCAAAGAAGTGGAAAAGGAGGAAAAGTGACGTTTAAGTAAATTGTTCATTGTTGTTATAAAATGTATTGTGCCCGTGTTGTAATTCAAATCAAATGTGATCAATAATAAACTAATTTATATTTTTATCTGTTTTTCGCAGACGTGGAACAGGGACAGGTTTAAGCCTAAATTCCTCCCGTTTATCAAAGAGAGGTTCCCTACCAAATTCCGGTCCTGGGGATGACTCTGTCGCATCTCAAGAGGAATCCTTTGACGGAGAAGATGAAAAAGCATAGACAATTCTATTCCGATGCATAATAATGTTGTATATTTAACATCACGGAACGCTTCCATATAGTGTGTTTACTTAGAAGGAACAAGTTATTACGAATCCAATACGATTAGATTAATTACTTAATTAATTATTGCTTGAGTGTTTATTAGTTCTAGCTTTATCGAAGGGTAATCTTAAGATTTTGGACATCGACACTGATTTGTTTTTGTGCCGTTATGTTATGTATAATAATAATAATTCTGTCTTTGGCTGTGTCAGGTTATGTAATTACCAAGTAAAGTACTTACTTAATGGTGGGTGGGTTATTTATGGAATAATACTAATTCAATACGACGACTAAACAGTGCCTTACCTCTCTGCTAATAATATTGTAGTAAGTATTATGCATGCGTTTGCTGGTTGATGGGTGGGATTTGAATACATGTGAGGTTTCAAAATAATGATACTGGTATTTAAAATTGTAATTAATACGATCAGATCACATAGTGCTTCATCATTCAACTGACTAAATAATAATATATCATGACGTTAGATAATAGTTAATGTAAGTAAAACTTGAATGATAAGTAAGTTAACAAACGTGACATTCCTTGTAGATGCGTAGAGTTAGTTAATTAGTTATTCAGCAATGAATGCAAATCATCAGAGTTGACCATGATTTCCATAAAAATATTCTGTTGGCTACATGTACTTTTTTCGTTTTTCATTCGCCCTTAAATACAAAAGAAAGAAGAGTATTATTAAAATAATAGTAAAATTAACGACTTTTTCTAATGAACTACAAGGCTGTATTATATAATTCCACTCTAATGCTTTCCATTGTTTTGTTTGTATGTATTATTTCGTGTCGGGTTGACTTCACGATCATCGAGTTTGATTTCTCTCTCTTTATTAGAATTATTTGAAACCAGTGATTAAGAAACCATTCGGCCATGCTTAAACTACCTGTTTATTATTATTATTATAATAATTACGATTATTAATATTATTTATTTAGTGATGATTTATAGAACCAAAAAATTGTGAAAGGCCATTAAAACTAAAGTAGATGGTATTTGTACCAATTTTAACTGGAGTAATATTGTGATCTGTATCTTTAAAAAAATTAACAACAGATTGATTTATTATGTTTAAAAGACCTTGTTTACCTACACTTTATAATAATAATTTACAAGCTTGCTTACTCCATCCATGATTCATGATTATTAGTTAATTATTAATTAGTTATTATTATTTACTTGGTTTAACTTAACTTGTACTAAAAAATAAGTTATCATTTTATTATAGAATGAAATTATATTATTGTTGCGAATGTTGTGGTATTAAAAATATAGGTACCATCAAAGTAAGTTGTATGATTTACTTTACGTATTTGAACATAAAATAATAAAATTCTTTCATTTGCTTGGAAATTTTGGTTTATTTTTTTTTAATTTTTGCACGTTAATTTTGCATGCAGTTATAATTTTGCAGATTTGCATGGACTGATATGACTGAAGCTAATAATTGATGCGAAATATGTAATAGACTTTGAAATTTCAGGAATGCTCAAAAAATACTCAAAAAACCAACGAACTATTTCTTCAGTAAAATTGTATATATAAAACTTTTTACTCACTTTTAATGCAGTAGACAGTCAATTTTACACGTTTTATAAAATAAAATAAAATACACGTACATAGGATTATGGATGTGATTAATTAATAAAATTAAATTAGTTTACTATATTTAACACGTCAAAAATTAAGGATTGTCAATTATTGTCATCATTACATTTATGATTATCATCGTACATACACAGTTCATATCCTCTTATCTTTATAACATAAAAACTCTCATTTTGCATTATTATTCTTCGTTCAGTAGTAATAAGGGTCTATTATTAACAATTACTTCCATTTTGCATATAAATGCTTCTTAAATCCTATTTAACAGCTCAGATTCATAAAAGTAATATTGTTATTTGCCTGCAAAAGAGACAGATTGAATAACGATATTAAGTAGACGGGTTGGAATGGATAATAATAATATCGATTGTATCTTAAATCAAAATTATGTAGAGACAGAATCTTTAAAAAAAACAACACTGGCATAAAATTCGTCAATTCTTTTTAAAAGGGTTAATTTACAGAATTTGGAGATAGCAGATACACACAAGAGAAAAATGGAACATTATTGAGCTTTAATTTCTTTAACTAAGCTAGTATTTATCATACATAATTCTCATGAAAGCAATATATTTTTAATGAGCGTATGAATTCAAGTAAAAGTACAATTTGTACATTTGATGGATTGTTTTTTTTTAAATTCAGCAAATTTTTGCACATTTTTTAAGTCTTGCAAATCTTGTAATTTGGACCAATTATTTATTTCAAATTTTTATTCTTGTTGGATGGAATTTCGTTTTCTTTCAATCCTCAATATTGTCCATATTGTGGATAAGCATTCCCGTATCCGTTTCCATATTGTGGATAAGCTGTTGCATATCCGTACCCATATCCGGGCTGTTTTTGCGGGTAAACTGTAATCAAAGTTGCAAATTATTATCATAATTGTTTTCAAATATTTTGGTAAACTTTTACCAAAGCATATATAAATTACAGAACATGATTAAAATAAAGCAACATTTGACAGAATCCATATAATTACTGAACTAATTTACAAGGTAAATTGTTAGCTTTTAGTAGATTTGCCTTCGGTTGAAGGATGATGATGGTATTAGTTAGTAGATTTGCACACATTTTCAAGGAAATCCTTCATTTATCCAATCCAATCATCTTTTGAAAATTGAACTGACCAACAAACAACGTGTTAAAAAAAACTGCACAAAAATATAAAGGAAAAGACTTTAAATGGAAAGTTTGTGATTTGTATCAACAGAACAGAAGTGCTGTAAATTAGATGCAGTCATAGTCATACACATATTATTAACTGTGTTATTAGTACAATTTGTCATCCTCTAAAATTGCATGTTGTCTATCATGTCATCCCATCCCATGATTAAACCTTAAGAATAAGAATAATAACAAGTGAATTACACGGTTTA
The DNA here is from genome assembly GCA_034695645.1 of Folsomia fimetaria. Taxonomy (NCBI): domain Eukaryota; kingdom Metazoa; phylum Arthropoda; class Collembola; order Entomobryomorpha; family Isotomidae; genus Folsomia; species Folsomia fimetaria. The sequence continues at coordinate 14,701 of JAQFZJ010000405.1, forward strand.
AACGAAAATTAAATGAAACCAAACGAACAAACATAAATACAATACAAGCACGATCTGTCTTTTCCAACACTTTCCCCAATTTTAAATTTAATAATTCCTCTCCCATGGTTCGCATAATCTCGTCTGAATTATAATTGCTTAACTTACGCACAGTTTTCATGTACCTAAAGATTTATTATTAACAGAGAGAGCAAAATAAAAAGTGTCAAGCTGTAAAATGCAAAAATCATGTAGTTACAATACAATGCAACTCTTAATGCCATATTTGGTCATGATTTGTTTTTTAAATAGAAATAAAATCTGTCAGTCAATTATTCAATGATGTTTCTTTAAGACTTCCTATTCGCGAAATATGTATATGATTTTTTGAATTGGATACAAAACAGTGGCATCTCTCAAACTGTATTAATAATCTGATGACCGCATTCATTTAAGTGAAGGTGAAAAGGGCGTATGTAAATGTATTAATCAGAAAAGGTACCTAATAAAGAAAGGCAATGCAACATTTTCATTTGCATATGTACCGCCCTGCCAACCTACCTGTCCATCTGTTCTGTCGTGGTCACACTTGTAATTTATGTAACAAAGTAATAAAAATAAAATACAGGTATATATGTATCTGTCTGTTTAGAAATTCAGTTGACATGAATTTTATGAGATTATTAGAGATATTAACCGAAATCAAGATCAAATGATGCGGTTGGTTTCTGGGTTAGTTTTGATTTTTGTGATCATTACTAACATTACTTACATCGTCCTTCATTTTCATGAACTAGTAATAAAACATCTCATATTTCATTTGCACTATAATCCTAACAATCTTAATAATAAGGTGGTGTGGTGAATAATGGTTGTATACAAAGAGAATGCAAAATGCATTATGATGGATGGACCATCAAATAAAATTTGGTTTAAGCCTAGCTTAAATTCGATCATGCTTTTGTTTTCTCACTTAACTTTGCAAATTCAAGGTGATCAGGTATTGTTATTTCTTCGTATTCATTGCGGGGAGAATGTCTTCTTAATAACGATTTCATCTCGCTCATTCATGCTGATTTTTATGTGCAATTTAGTAGGAGCACCTGTGTCGAAATTTGGGTGGCAATTCGAAATAACAATGATTACTCTGTTTGTAATCACACTATTTGAAATTAATTGTGCCAAATTTTGTGAGCATTTTATGAACGAAGATGATAAAATTATGGATAATATGAAGCAAACTACCATCTTGGTACTGGTAAACTTGAAACAAGACGTAATTTTTCAAATATCCTGTTTCTTGGTTGATATTTAAGGTCTTGCATCATTATGGATGGGATAGAATCACATTACAAGTGCAAGTTCATAAAAAAAGTTGCATGGATGAGCAATCTTTAACCAACATGGATGATGGATGAAATCATTCGACAGATTTAGGCGAAGAAATTCCTTGAAAATTTGTGCACATCACTTACATCAATAAACCATCTTTTTTCTTGTAAAGCAGAATTAGTAATTAGTAATGTAATGTATGTAATGTATGTGTTAGTGCTTATTTGTTAATGGTTTGTTAAAGAAATTGCATCATGTCATTAAAAAATGCTTGTTTGGTGTTGTTTCAAGTTAATGAATTATTAGTAATGTTAATAATGTTTTGATTAGTAGTACCCGGCATTAAGTAGTGCATATGTTGACTCTCGGGGTAGCCAAGGCCAGCCTCGCCACGCAGGCAAACCGCGGCGCCCGAGAATAACAGCGCAGCAACTAAGCTCCAACCCACGCCAATCCAAGCGAGAACATAACTCCAGTCGTACGACCATACAGACGACGCCTTCAAAGCCTGGATGAATTTTGCAAAAAAAAAGAAAAGAATGTTAAATCATTCGTGTTGCATTCACCTGTCATCAAATATTGCGATTGTGACGCAACGAGCTCGTCACGCTCACGGGAGAGACATGTCGCCGCGCCTGCGAACAGGACGGCGGAAACTAAACTACAGCCGACCGAGACCCAGGAAACGTAGAAGGACCAGTCAAAGCTGTACTGTGATTCTAGTTTCAGGGACTGGAGGGGTCAAATATTGATTAATTAATTTAAGATCAATTTGTATTGATAAGTAACAACATTTTGATAACATCGATTTCTTCAGTTTCGGGTGGATACATTTTTGAGGACTTTGTTTAATTACCTGAGGCCAGTCTTTGAAGTATTCAGATCCGCTGAGTTTTTCAGTTTCGTAATATTCCACACCGTGCCATAATCCCATTCCGCCTGCACTGAATAAGCCTATGTACAGAATAGAAGAATTCTTAATGCAATTTTGTGAATGCTTTTTTTTAAAAGAGGTGGACATACATGTAAGCAACATGAGGATCGCAGTGGCAGTAATATTTCCCGAAGATCTTCTCCAACATCCAGCAACTCCAGTCCAGAAAGCGATGAACACAAAGAAAAATGCGAGAATGAACAAAGCAATGGCGGAACGTCCCATATCTGTAAAAAAAATTAACAAAAATGAAGAAATCCATGTGTATAATTTCAATTAAGTTGAGAACATGATACAGAATATTACGAATCTCAGTATTATTGATTGATTTTGTGCATAAATCGATCCAGCATTTAATTTAAGTCTAGTTGAAGTGAGTTTCGTCTTGATTATAATTTCATGATGCAGAAGACATGCTTCTCATCTCATCAATGAATCATTTTATGCAGATTTTAGGACTCGATTCAACTCTTGCTGGATTCGATTTGATCATCCTCTTAAAAAATTTTGTTTTTTTAGCAACAATGTTGTAACCCGCATGCATGCATACTAATAAACATCCATAAAATCTGTTGCGTTTCTGTGCGCTTCCTAGTCCTTCCTTAGCAAACTTGGCAATCATTTTCCCAGCAAGTAAATAAAATTTAAATTCAAGTATGGGCTTAAGTAAAAATCAAGAAGTGGTGACTACACGAAACTTCTTACTCATCAGACATACATACATACATTGTTGTATTGTGTATAAAATCGTATTAGGTGAGGATGAGTGAGGCAAAATCAGTTTCAAAAAATTCCTGTTTGCTTCAGTCATTTTTTTTTGTATTCAGTTATGCATCATCAACGCTTAATTCACACACAAGTCAACCAACCAACCAACATGATATCGTAATATGCAACTAAATTGTTAAGAAGAATGTCTCAAATTCAATTGATTTGATTCTTGCGTAAAATTGTTTAAAATTAAATACGGTGCAATCAATCGCAATTTTACTGCACTGCAACACAACTCTAACCCTGACCATAAATTCGGAATTAATTAGTGATAAAACAACAAGGCATCATTTATTGTAGGCTATAACGGAACCTTTCACTTTTCTTCTTTAAAACTGGGGTTGAGTTAAATCGCAAATTAGAATTCAGGAAGGATTGTCGGAGGCTAAATAAAAAAATCTACTACTTTATATATGTAAAAGAACCAGTATAATAATATGCAACGCATCATTTTATGACATCAATTCACTCACTTTACTGTGCCAAGTCAAGTCAACCCGTATAAAAGAAAGAACGAATCAAGTAACTATCATAACGGGAGTTGTCTTTGTACGGTTACAAATTCTGTAGAGATGATGCATAATAATGTGACTGGTTGGTTGGTATATTGCATTGCTTTGCGATTCAATTCAGGAGACACGGTTCATTTGACAGTTGTTGCAATAAAATAAAATTGTTGTATGACGGTGTGGTGTGCTGGTCAGATTGACTGCACAATGCATATTTCATGCAATGCAATGAAGTGATTTGAATATTGGGTCTCTCTCTCTCCATTTATAATCTAATGCTAGTGGGGCGTGCTAATTAATAAAAACAGGAAGGAAAATATTTTTTTTAAATTATATGACCCGAATCGGGTCACCCGATACTTAATTAATGTGGAGAAATTCAGGTTCTTAATTCTTACGCAATCTGTTCATCTGATCCGGGGTGAAATCAGCAGTGTGGTTATCCTCGTCAGGAATATAGTAGTCAATATTCATGCAGTACGTTTCCACGGGGGAGAGGTATAACGCCACTGGAATTCAAAAGATAGTAATTGTGTAAAGAAAGGAATGCACTTAAAAAAATCAGACAAGCATGGATTTGATTGTTGGGTGAGGTAGGTTAGGGTATAAGTTATAAGTACACACCTTTGCTCGATGAAGGTCTTTCCGGGGTTGGAAAACATACTCTGAAAAGGCCCTTCGTCCTCGTAAAGTAGAGAGGATTGTCTTGTAAGTCATCTGGGTTGTCTATAGATGAAGGGTCATTTTGTACTCGTTCCTGTTAAAGAGAAGAAAAATAACAAATAAATATAAATATACTTGGGTATGATTTCCATTTTAGTCCGCATCTTTCTTTTTGTCTTCCTTTATAAATCTTATCTGCCATGCCAGACATGAATAAAAAGATTTATCCTGATGTGATGGATTGTATGTAAGTCTGTCTCTTTAGGTATTTCTAGGTCACACCGTGTCCACGGGCATTACCATCGTCATCATCATCATTCACCAAGTAAATCAACCAACAACCACCACCACCACCACCATAACATCACCAAGTTTTAAAGTGGTGTGTACAATAAAATAGTACTTACTAAATTGTGAGAAGGGCTTAGCTTTTACTAACTTATTTGATGATTTCTACCCCTTTCTTTTCTCCCTCCAATTCACAACCTAAGTCTACATGTTCCTGATTATTGCTGTCTGCTGAGGACAGATAACATAATAATACATGAACCCTTTGGTACAGACAGAACATTATAGTGCCATGCACGATAGATACCATCACCTCACTTAATGACAAAGGTAATCAACACGTTCTTGAAGCTGTTGGGTGTGAAATAAATGGAGGAATGTATTTTCGTGGAACCCAGCATGGCCAGAAATAAATTCGTTTCATTTTAGTTGGTCATGCTTTAAAAGTTTCTTATAGTGTTCCACTTGACTGATATTATACTGGATTTTAAGCATGAAAAATCCTAGTCTGGCCTGGACTGGACCGGATTTGAATTGAAGGTTGTTCTTTTACAGATCCTTTTAAGTAGGTAATAACGAAATCTGGGCCTTTCTTTGTTGCAGGAAGAAGAAACTCTCTCTGTGTAGCATAGGACAGTTCGATTTGAGGATTTGGTTTGAAATGCATTTTACATTTTAAAAGGTTAAAGCAAGTGTTTGCTATGCTGCATCCTGTACAAGAAGAGCAGTGTTGTTTGGACATTTTTATTTCATTTTATATTTTATATAATCTCGGATTTAGAGTTTGTTGCATGCATGACATCAATCATTTTGTTCTGCCTGTGCAGTAAACAGTTCTATTATTCTGCTCAACCTATGTGATGGGAAGGTTTAAAAATAATAATAATAACTTTGTGGTGTGGTTACGTAAGAATGACGGTAACCATCAAACTTTTAAAATGATCAGTTCAGTGGTGCGGAAACTGAGAATCACTTTATTTTCTGTCAGTCAATGAAGCGTTTCTTTCAATATTTATCACCCACCATCATCTTATAATCCATCTCTTGTACATTGTCACAGTAAAATTCTTTACAAAATGAATAATCCCTTATATTTCAATGACATCCATTATAACCAATTTACAAGTTTAGTTTAAAATAGAAAATCGTCAAATCTTTATTTCTTTTATTTTTTTTGTGTAAAAAAATCAGTCATCGTTTTAAACGCTTCTGTTCGACTCGAACCGCATTAAAAATAAAATAACCCAAAGCTCTCTGTGGGTGGCTGCAAAACAACAGATTTCTCTATTTTTCAGATTTTCTCTCAATTTCTTTGAATCACCTTTTATTTTAATTTAATTTAGACAAAATGACATTGGAAAAAATAATGGCGAGTTGAGTCCGTATTCAAGGAATGAAGTGAACCGATTCCTTCACTTTTGGAACAACAACCAAATGTCGTCGCTTCTCTAAAAGTGTGACATTGCTAATTTTCGCTGTTCTGTTGACACATACGCCAGCAACAATGTAACGAACGATTCGAAACATCGTGCCATTACCATTACTTATTGTTTTGTGAGGGAGGATGGATGGTGATGATTAAACTCTGCTTTCATTTACCTATACTTATTTTTGCAGGGTAAAAGTCAAATTTTTGTGCAAGTTTCTCATAGCGTGGGCAGTTTATCTAATTTCAAATTTACATAGCATACCCTTTGTCCTGTCCATCGTCCTCCCACAAAATTCCCACAGTTTCTCTCAAACATGAATACATGAAAGAATATTTAGAAATTTTTAAAAATGTGGAAAAAGAACGAAATTCAATTCAAGACCAAATTTCAACCCACACTGATTAATCTCAGTGTTGCATGACATGATGGTCAGGCTATACGCATAGCCAATAACCCCCTGCTTTTTGGTTTAAACTGCAACATTTTCTTAATTTAACTCCATTTCATCCGCAAAAACCGTGATTAATTACACCCTTAAAAAATATTTCTCACTTTTGTATGTGTTAACTTTTAATTTTCAATCTGTTTAAATTTGAATTCAATTTGTCTTAGCGGCAATTGCGAATATTGCAAGAGGTAATTTATTATGTAGTGTCAAAAACCAGTAATTACTGACGGATGGATTGGATTAGATTGGATACTGCCCCAAATTTTTCTTTACAAAATTATAAATATACAGATATACATGCAACACATTCAATGTCAAAAATCCCACGCCCAAAAATTTACACAATACAATACAATCCAAATAAGTCCTTGCCCATGGGCGCTGTGTTGTGTTTTGAATATACATATATTGAATTTTCAAAGGTGGACGTTTACCATCGGCCGCTGGGTTGTTGGTGTGTTCTATGGTTAATAAACCGCAAAGCAGCCTAGATTTGTGAAATTGTAATGCGAATTTGTTTAAAGAATTGTTTAAATCTGGGTACGTACAGTACATCCTTAATAGCATTCATATTATTATGCTTAATACAGGTAGTTTAGTTGCAATTGCAATTGCCAAATTGGGCATAGATAGTAAAGATCTATGTAATACTGTAATGTTTGGTTTCTTTGATTATTATCTATCTACAACAAAATAGCATCAAAATTAGCGGATTTGATTGCTACTTATGCATACATACAGGTTGGTGCTATAACCACACCGTCGTGCAGCATATTTGGCCTGTGATTAATAAACTGATTCACTTTTAACAACGGGATGCATTAATGTTTTTTGATACGAAATTATGCTGATCTAAACCTTTACTACATCCGGAATGACACTAACAAAACGTATGGTATAATGAGTCAGTCATTGAAATAAATAAATAAAACACCCTTAATTGCTATTTAAATAAGCGCATTGCCTGTTCCACCAATTACACCAACCAAACCAAACCACAAAATAACAAAGACGTCCTTTTCCGCCTGGTTACATTTGATGCATGCAAATAAAAGAGGGACATCTAATAATATGTATAATATACATAGGCATACATAGCTGCTTAAGACGAAATGAAATGAAGAAGTAAAGTAAATTGGAATAGTATTAAATAATGTCATTGTGTAAAATGTACCGTTTGTTTACATCCAAACTATACTGACAAAGATCACCAGTTTTCAAAAAGATCTGTGTATTACTTTGCTAATCCTGTTGAGTTAAAAGAGATAAAGTCTAATCTAATCTTTTTGGCAGCTCTGAATTAAGATTTAAACTGTAATAGTAGTGAAATGAGGAAAGATGATGGTGTGATGTGATGTGATGATGATGATGTGTTTTCGGTTCGTGTATTAAAATGGTCGTCGTCAGATAACTGTTGTTAGCAGGCAATTTCACGGGATTCCACTTATATATACACGCTGCTTTAAGAGAAACAGTTTCATCTCAATTTTCAATTTTATGCAATGCAATCTAGTTTAGTTCTACTATTTTTGATTCGGTATTGTTTCGTAATCATATAAAATAAATAATGCTTATAGTTCAAAAAGTTTTGATTTGGTGCAAGAAATTTTGAGAAATTATGTAATTGTGCAAAAATAAAGTTTTAAATTTTGCAGTAAATTGAAAATGTAATTTTAGCATGCAATTTTTTGACAAAATACTATCGTAATGTACTGCAATGTACAATAAAAAAAGCTACTATTGTTTGTATTAGATAGTATTGCATGTTAACATTATTTAATAGCTGATGCCGTGATAGATAAGAAATGAAATCAAAATCGCATCGCAAAATCGTAACGAAATGTTGCATCCTCTTCTGAAATTTATATTTGCAACAATTTATTGTTATTATTGTCCGTTTTACTTGTATTGTTGTACGTGTTATATTATTATTATTATTATTATTATTTAGTTTTCGTTCATGAATTCTAAAAGGTGACGATTATTTTAGAAACATTGTACTCGTGTACTTAAAATAAGTAATTAAAGGCACAGCTTAAAATGAATGCATTCATGCATGTTTCCCAAAAACTGTAGGCGTTTAACAGATTTGTTGTGATATATAGATTTTGATCAGTTTTACTTTCATTTTAAACCATGTACCTTTTTCCAAACAAGTGCAATACAGTAATTACCATTGACACAATTATTCGCCGTGTGCTTTACAGAATTTAGATATATACATTTGAATGGTTATGCTTAGTTAGCTGCATTAATAAGAAAACTACTACCGGTCGTGTGCAGTGCATGTATTGTATGCAAATATATTACACATAAGAGATACGGAAGGAAATAGCGAAATGCAAAATGTGTGAACCATTCTCAGCATTCATTCCATTATAATTAATCATTATCTTAACATATATCCAATCTTAACTAGACTACTATCGGCAATAGATAGATATAGATGAGAGACAAACAATTAGATATCACAATCATGACAACAGTGCGAGTGTCACTTTTACTATTAAGAAAACCAACGTGCAAGATAAAAGTTGTTAGAAATATATTTATTTACACGACCACCGGCTCTTGGACAGCCTAACTAAAAGTAAAGTAAAGTAAGCCAAAAATAACATAAAGCAGATTTGAATTAGTAATTAGCACACTCTTATTCTATGCACAAACTATAAAAGTCTCGAAAGTCGTAATATTCGCTTCTGTCAGTTAATTCTAATCCCTCCCACTACTTCTCTCTCCTCTCCATTAAAAAACGAGAGTAAAACAAATGGTGGTTCTTAATTAAGCGAGATATTCCTATTCTATTCACCTCTTGGTTCACAAGTAAGTGACAAATTAAACAAGCCAAAACAAAAATAGGATGAGAGATGAGAATGAAATGAATGAATTCGGTGATTATACAACACAACCAACCAAAAATAAGGGACAAGACAACACAACAAACTACAGCAATTAATCGAATTGAAAGAAAGAGAAACCGAATGAAATACACATATATATATATAGATTCAATAGGTTGTAATGCAAGTAAAGTAATGGTTCGTTGTATCATTTTTTATTGAGCTAATAAAATAATTGTAATTTAATTACCACTTCTTTAAACTCAGAACAGAATGGATGTACGACACTTAATCCATAAAAATAGACTTTATATCATTACTAACTGATGGATTACCTACTTTTTCTTGCATGTGACAAGGAATGACTGCCCATTTCTAATAAATTTCTCTTATATTACATTTTCATGCTCAATCATTGATGCTAATAAATAATTTCGTGAACACATTATTATTATTATTAGTATTGCATACATCATCATAATCGTCATCTCATGGATTGGATGATACATATTGAATTGGTGATGTGTCTCGATTGCATTGTTTTGATATCACGAACCACCTCTTTCTTCATAATTGCAAGTTGCAACCACTTCTGTTCTACAATGCAATGCAACTTTGTACCCAGTATTAACTGATACAAGTAGAAATTAATTTGCCAAGTTGATTTTTGAATTGGACTTTTTTAAATGATAATTTTGAATTCGTAGAACCAATCAACTAATAAGTATGTAACTTGTACATCATCGTATCGACTTTATGAAATGAATCGCGTTTGACAGGTTTATATTTTTGACGTGCTTTACTTACTCCACTCAAATATAACACACACATATACTCGATCTGTTCTGTATTTACCACATCTCAAATCTCGTTTGTTTCTCTTATTTGAACTGCATGTCCATCTTTGAATAATGCAATTGTTGTACATATTGGATTGAATTGCATTTCATTTCAAACTATTGCATGCTCCATCAGGCCCAGCCATCGTTAAAATAATTGGGTCATATAAAAACTAAACTAAACTCAAATCCAATCCAATTAGGAGTTCCTTATTGTGTGTCCCTCTTGCAAAATAAAATGTGCCTACAAAAATGTATTCTTTTTTTTACAACTAATCACCACCTTCCTAATTAAGAGAGGTGTAAATTGGACGAAGTGTTACAATAATTTATTGGAAAATTCTTTCTCTTTCTTTTTATATTGTTGGATCGTGTTGTATCAAAATTTCCAATATGGCGAAAAATCGTCATAATTGATGTGATCATTACCTTAATTTTATTCCTCCTAACATCAATACGAATCCAATTATCCGTGGAGAAAGAAATAGCCAACAATGCGACAGAAATCACTGCAGCGATGGTTGCTAAACTTAGGGTCACAGCGGAGCACGGCATTTTAAAATATTAATAATATTAACAAATAAATAATAACTTTTCGTTTATTTATATGTAAATTTTTATTTAAAACTGTAATTAATTCCACACTTTATGCACACAAACAACACAAACTTAACTCATACACACCAGACAGGATTATGAGACAAAGACACTGTGCGACACGACACTATTCCATCTCTCACTTCTGGTCTTTTTTATTATTATTAAATAATCTCCATAAGACGATTTGATCCTTATTGTCTCTCTTGTAATTGAGAATTTCCTTAAAAAACCACAATCTTTTTAATTCCAGGGTGAAAATGGGTTCTTTTTCCTTGTGTAAATCATTGATTTTCTTACAACCTTGTCTTTCTTTCTTGTATGTACTACACTCCGTTGATCTCTCACGAACTGGTTGGTTGTTGGTTAAAATGCAGATTGTAAGCAGCAATAAGTAATTATTAGAAAAATAGTACTGTATAACAACCAGGACGTAATTCAATTGGCGTTTTTAAAACCGATGAGATATTTCGACGAACGAGAGAGTCAAAACCAACGGAGCAGGTTTGTTTGGTTGAACCGATGTCGATAATCAAGTCTTGAATTTGAATTGTGGATGATAGAATTCAAGAATTGAATGTAAGTAATGTTGACTTGACCTCAGTTATTCAGTCAGAGTGGTTGGTTGGTTGGTTGGTGGACTAACTAAATAACTTTACTAAAACTTTAAGAAGAGGAGGATTGGATTGGATGGAATGTTTCATGAAACAACTACGGAAGAAGTTAGATAGTTGGTTTGTCAGGTGTAGCTCTTTAGTTTAGTTGGGAGGTTGGTTTGTTGGGTTGGTTATATTATTATTGTATGTAAGATCTCTTTTAAGCAACAAACAACATTGTCTTGAATACAGATACATAGCATAGCACAGGTAAGTAAATTCGATGCAACAGGTAATACATAGAAGTTAAGTTAGCATGGATGGAATTCATGCACCACCGTTGTTAAGTTTTGCCTTTCTTTCATTTTTTTTACCTCGTCGTCTCGCCTTCATCATGGTCCCCACAGTAAGTATAAAGTATGACCACTTTACGTAGTACCATCATGATCCAAACCTTCTTTAAGCCGAGTCACTGCTGTGCCTTTGATTCAAATTTAAGCCCTACCTATCTACCTTGCCAAGGTAGAATCATTTCTAAAGTGTGTATGTGTATATGCATATTACATACAGTGAAATGTTGTAAGTAGAATTCTTTAAAGATTTAGATTTACTTCTTCTAAAAGACGAACGGAGGAAGGGAGGGTTGGTAAAAGAAATGAATGCATTTCTCTCTCGCATGCATGGAATAATGATATTGCCTCAGGTAAGTAAAAATGCTACCGGCTGTTGTTGCTGGTATTATCTTGAATTCTACAGGTTTTTAGATTGAAATGACGGTGTGGATTGGATGATAATGATGATTATGAAGGTAAGGTAAGGTAAGAAGGTAAAGGTATGAAGTCTGGGTTGTTCTATGCATTCAAAAAGTTTGAGTTTGACTGGCCAGGGCATTTTTGTTGTGTATGTGTATGATATTTTCTTTCATCTCTTCAACTACCTGTTTCTTGGGTACATGCTTATACCTATCTGCTTTTCTACACCCCGTAAACAACAAATACATAAATAAATACAGAATTCTATAAGCCAAAAAACTGCGAATCATATACAGTAACACAACACTATGTAGCTGTAAATTATGCTTTTTCCTCTCTTCACGCACATTCTTCTCATCTCTTCATACTAATAAAAACAGTGGATAAAAAAGAATGTCAATTATACTGTAAGCTGCTAATTACAATATACATACTTCTACCAAAATCATCACTATCATCATGATATCACGTTCCTTACATTTCTTATCGTCTTGTTTGTATGTAATTGTAATTTGTTGTGTACTGTAATGAGATTTACCTTGATTTCTGATGGAAATAAGATACTTTTTTCTGGACGAATACATACCGACCAAAAACCATAATCAAAATTCTTGAGAGTATTATTACAACAAGAAATGCTGGCTGTAGGTCCGGAACGTCTCGTCATCATCATCAACCAGCTAGAATTTGTGTCTCGTCTCGTCTTCTTATTATTATTTTTATTATGTCGGCCTTTGATTATTCGTCTTCTTCTTCTTCCTTTCCCCAAGGGAGGTATTAAACTTAAATGAGGATGGGTGTGTATTTCGAATTAGTATTCCACACAGAGTAACGTACTCAATACAAAAGCGTCTTCTTCTTTGGTATTATATTATTCTTCTTTTGTCGGATTCTTTTAAATGTGTATCGCACCATACTGAGAAAATAGGAGGATACGTTACACTGCATGTTGGAATTTAATTTTGGTAGATTGCTTCAGTTCAGTTCAATTCAGTAATGAGAAATTCTGGATTATAAAATTCGTGACATTATTTTGGTCTGAATGTAAATTTCAGAGTGTGAGAATTGTAACAGGCGACTGATTTAAATGAAACTTGTATAAAAAAGTTGGATTTCACAACAAGCTGTCGTCTCGAGCATTGCATTACTTAGGGTCGCTCTCGTTGTCGGTGTTGGTTGATGATGAATAGAATCTTAATTTCGAATTATAATGTTATGCAGTCACCAACCACCACAATGTAAATAATTCCATGAAAAAAAGTATTATTTGAGAACCTTTCTGCAAAGTCATCTCTGAATGATTATGATTGTTATTTGGATAATCGAGGATTATCGTGAATATAAATTGTGATTAAATAATAAAAAAATAGGCGGAGAAACTTTCTTTCATGATGAATTGATGAAATATGAATGAGAGAAATAAGATCGATTATGTACAAAACAATTTTTGAATTACTGATATTATGGATGGAGTTTATTTGCTAATAATAAAAATGTTACATAACACCTACAATTTACAATTTGCATTATATTCGTATTGTGTCATATCAGTTAAATAAATTGTTTAAAAATACATATTATCATGTGTATTTTGTCATGAATTTCTCAAACTTTCGTGATTTTATTTCACATTGAATGATTTATTTGATTTTTGAATAAAGAATGAGTTAAAAAATTGGAATTGAAATGAATTACAGAAAAGTAACGCTATTTAATGGGTGAAGTTAGTGAAGTGAGCTTTAGAGCTTTATTATTATTGATCATTTAGTTAACTGATTTACTTACCTGCTTAGCTTAATTCATTCATAGTAGGATAATATACATAAAACCGTGTTTAAAGAAGAATGAACAGTGTATATATTCACCTTTTATTTGATAACTTTCCAAAACCACATTTTTCTACTTTTGTGGCTGCTGCTGCTTGCTGCTTGCTTACTACATGGCTTTGTCGTCCTCCTATTTCTTAACCAAGGCAAATTAAGTTGGGTCAGTGAGATGGTCCAACATTTCGAAAAAAACTTGAAATTTTAATTCTTGATCTGATCTAGGTCTCACGAACTTGAGCTTAACTAACCAAACTAACAAATGGTAGAGGAGATGTAATTATGAAGTTGCAGGCGGAACGTTTATTTATTTTATTGGGACATTTTATCGGTACATACATACATACATAAATATATGTACATTAAGGATGGATTGAATAATGTCATATTCATTCACGCATTCATTCATTATTAATGAAGGTTGAATTTTATTTACCTACCACAATTTCAGAACCTGGTTAAGTTTGCTTTGATACGTCAAGTAATTTAATTTTGTTGACCATACCATTTGCATAATGAAATGATCTTTAACCGGCTACAATAACGGGGTCGGCGTGTATGTTCGTTGTTTTAGTTGGTAGTGCAAAATTCCTTACTTTCTTCACGATATCGGATTCTTGATCATTACAAGGGTC
>JAQFZJ010000406.1:0-29102 GCA_034695645.1 Folsomia fimetaria
ATGAATTTGAAGCGAATGAAGAGGCTTAATTTTTGTGCCCCGAAAATGAAGCTTGAATGAAGCAACATTTTTTTGCCAATACTCAGACGGTTTTGATTTCAATTTCAAATTTATTTATTTAACTTTTTCAATCAGCATTTCAAAAAAATGAAATTTGTTAGGAGACATAAATAATTTTAACTTTTCTATTTCTAACGTCATCCAATATTTAACTATTATTATTATAAATATTTATGCTGTAGTTTTGTCTCTAGTTTTCTTTTCTTACCATTTTTCAGACAAAAGTAAATATAATTCTTTAATCGGTTTAGTGTATAGTTACACCTTAAAATTATCCTTTGTTCCGTCTTAAAATAAGTTCTTATGCTATGCGAATATTATGCGTCGTCCGAAATTAACAATCTGTAGGGTTGATGGTAGTCATTTGTGAATACTTACACTTTGTACATATGTATATTTTGACATTAACTTACTACGTAAATCTATATATTTACAAATTTTAAATACAGTTGGTTGGTTATGTAGCTCTAATGCAGAATAAGCTTCCGTCCAGTATATATTATAATATTATGTATTTAATGACTATTATTCAACTTGGCAACTGAGAATACTTAATTAACATTAGTAATTATTTTTTAGCAGTTCTGTACATGTCAAAATCTAGTTTACCTAATTTATAATGTAATAGCTATTTCCAATTTTTAGCACTATGACTTTCAAGAGACAAAAGCAGTAGATAAGTAGGTAGGTAGGGTAAGTTTGTGGTAGAAAAGTATAAATATGTCATTGCTAATCATTTCTCCAGTAGAATTCCACTTGGACAATGCATACGCAAATCATCATTCATTATTTTCACACCATGAAACCACACTGATTGGCATTGAACGCAGTTGTCACAATCGAATGTGTATCAGAATAAGGGAAAGTATAAGGTATAATCAAATTAGTTTGTAGCAGTCGTATGATTTAACTAGTTTTAGTTGATGATTGACATTCTTGATTGAAATATTAGAGAACTATTTTGATATAATTGTAGCAGTATACTTTGTGGATTAAAAACGGTAAGAATGACCGGATACAAATTTGTGACTTTTGCTTGCATTTTTAAAAAGAATAATTTTTTGGGGTGCAACCGTGCAACATTGGTCCTTCCAATAGGTGAAGATAAAATCAGGTAGTTGTGCTTATAATAAGTAAAACAATTTACAGACAGTGCATCCTCTGACTAAATTAATGAAGCACCAAAACTGACATTTGTACAAAGAAACAGCCAACTTCACTGGTAGCGTTTATGAATTATATATGAAACACGGGAAGTATTAGGCAGTGGTGATGTAGTCTTTGTCAAGGCTTTTACGATCCATACTTCTGTTGTCTGATTCATTGCTCTGAGGTCCAGAGTAGTTTGCTGCTTCTTGTAATCTCAACAGCATATTCATCTGTAGAAAATTAATAATAAAATTACTGGAAAGTTTAAAAACAATACCATTTTATAAGGGATAGATATATACCAATGGATCTTGATCTCCGTTCGTTTCACCTTTTGGTGTCCTTCCTGGAGAATTCAATTCAGACTTTGTGTCATAGCCAACGTCCTCGGGACGAAGTCTGTAATGAAATAATCAAATATATCAAATATTATAAACGATTGATCAAAAAAATAGTAATTATTGTTTTATTTTAACTTATTCGACAAAAGTACCTTAAAAGCGACGATTTTCCTGCACTCATGCTATGAGATTCTGTCCATGGATAAGTTTGTAATAAATAAGAACAAGGATCTTCCCATGCTGATTTCTTCCCATAAAGCTGTAAGCCCTCTTTCACTGCTTCCATAATATATGGAATGATGGAGTAGTGCCACAAATCTGTAAACCAGACTTGTGAATTGGCCACATCCGTGGGACAAGATAAGAACAGTCGAGGACCAATTGTCACTTCGGATGAATTATGAGTTTCCAAAAATTTGTTGATGTGCAACCACACTTTTGGAATCCAATCCATCACACGAGCCAATTCAATATTCTTGGCTCCGTTTTGTACATCAGTATCTACCAAGCGTCGTTGAAGGTAGCGGCTAAGAAGACTTTTCACTGGTTCCATGTGGTTTCCAAATAGAACCCACCTGCAATTTTGATTATTAAGGTAAATACTTCATAGTGTACAGGACAGCTACAATGCAATACCTGAAGTTATGATGTAGTTGTAAATTTGGGGTTGAAGCAGTGGACTGCGTCATGGTCCCAATGATTACAGGTCCACCACTTTTTTTAGAATTAAGATATCCACTAAACACTTCCCCAAAACTAGAGACTTGGTGAAGGTTATCCAAAATTATCACAGAAGGAAGTTCTGCACTTCCACTTTCGCACTGATCTGCCAAGTTAGCCAAGTATTGTCGAAGTTCTTTGCTGTTTTTCTGGTCTGCGCTGAAAGTAGCGATGGCTTCGGGACATGGATCCTTCCCGCATCTGGCGACTAAATATTCTCCAATTTTCTTTGCAAGATATGACTTTCCCGTACCACTTGGACCGCATAGAATTATCCTTCCATGGTCGGAAAGAAGCGTAATGTACCGCTGGAGAATGGATTTTGGCACCAAGGTCTCAAAAGCAAGAGCATCCAAACATCCTGCAGTACTGGCCCCTTTAAGGCATACACGAATTTTGGAGACATCTCCTACCAAGTAACCGCAAGGAAGAAATTCTGGAGGGGGTCCATCTTTACAACGCAAAACTTCTCCGATGTTATAACTCAGGATGGAATCCGCGCTCAACCCAACATTTGAAATCGGGTCGATACGTCCAAGATATTCCTAAAACCATGAGAAAATTTGCATTTAAATTGATTGGTAGATGATTTGTTAATGCATGTTTAGATGGTTTTGCATACCTTGAAAGCTCGTTTGATTTGAGCGTCTAAAACTTCCCATTTAGTCTTGTTGCTCACGCAAACAGTACCAATGTTGCACTCATGGGCAGGAAATCCATCATGAGAGTTGATATACCTCTCATACGACCCGTGACATCCAATAAATACCGTCACAACAATCCGCTTTCCCTCCTTATCCGAGGCTTCACATAACAGCACATCTGCGAAAATTAAGCATTTTAAGCATTTCAGCAATATAATGCGAGAACGAGAACAGAATCTAGTATGAATATTATTATTACCAAGATTAGATGCAGATGGTGGTGGAACTTCCGATGCACTTAATCTCCTATCGATTGTGTCTGAAGTGGTTACCATTTGCAGGGAGCTTTGAGAAGATGTGAGGGATTTGCAAGTGACCATTCGTTGCAGTCTTTCATTGTCTTGTTTAAGATTTAACATCTCATTCTGTCACAAGAAAATCCATTTTCATCATTATTGAGTTGAATTGAATTACATAAGAATGAATGCCAAAAAATTCAGACAAGCTAAAGTAATAACAAGTTACCCTCATCTTATTCACAGTTTCCTTCAAGGACTCGAGTTGATGGGCAGAAGTCAACGCTTCCAACCTGATGTCTGTCAACACCATCTCCTTCTCTCGGAGTTGCTTCTTCAACTCATCCACCGACTTGTTCTCTTCTCCAAAGTCTTCACAAACTCTGTAACCAACATTTCAAATTAAAAATCAATCAACAACAATTCATAATTAATCATCATTAAGACACATACCCTGAGGACGCATTAGTTCCACTGTTGGATCTGGGCGAGTGGGACGATCCACTCGAGCTGGAACAACCATTACTTTGCGGTGGGCTAAGTAATGGTTGGAGAAGTGGAGATCCTGGAGTGTCTTGAAGCTGATGAATATTCTGAACTTTTGAACACTGTGGTTTATGTGAATGACCATTATGATGGAGATGATGAGGTCCGGAGGTATCTCCTCCGTTGAGATCACTGGGTCGACGCATCTCTTCAATTTCCATGAATCCTTCCTCATCCATGGCAGACCCATTTCGCTTGCTTTTGGATCGAGAAAATGCTTTCGTAAACGAACTCCTTAGCTAAAATCCACAAAAAGTAATAATCAATAATAAAGAAATACACATCCAATTAATTCAATGCACATTAAACTTACCCATCCTTTATTCTTTCCATGTTTCTTTTTCAAATTGGGACTGTCGGGTGGGACGCCGTTGTGATGATGATGATTAGCACTTGGTCCATGTGTTGGTGTTCCCAATGGTGTGGTTGTTACTTGACCTGATGGACTAGAGGTGTGTGAGTGGGAATGGGAGGTACAGCTACAAGCAGATGAAATCGAATTTATGCTCGACACCGAGTCCGCCGATAATTGTCGGGCGATGGGGCTTCCATCACGAGAAAGACCTGGATGAGGAGAAACAACAAAAGCATCCACGATCAGCTTTAAAAACGTTTCATTTTTCTCTTGTCACATGCACTTCACAAATATTAATGCGTTTCACACTACAAGAAATTTTAATCGACGAATCAAGAAGGAAAATGCCGACCGGCGAGAAGAGACAAACAACATGTTAATAATAATAATCCCAACCACTTTGCATTTTTAAAAGTGAACACATGCATATCGAGGTGCTGATAAAGAACACCAATTTGTCATGGAATACAAAAAAAGAAAGGAATGCGTAGAGAAAAATAAAAAAAATCATCTCACCTGCATTCATGCTGGCAACCGTCAGTCCAGCTTCAATACTTTGCTTCCGTAATAATTCTATCGTTTGCCTCAGCTCCAGCAATTCAGTGTCCTGAAATTTAAAAAAAGTTAGAATTTTGTACAAGACTGTTAAAAAGCACAACAAATGCACAAATACTACACCCCCGAAATATTAATATCAGTGTTATTTATGAATGACGGGGAAAACGGGAAGCAGATGCGGGCGCCTTTAACAATACAAATTGTGCATAAATCTTTCACAATCGCAATCTCAAAATTCGCCAACTTTCCAAATTCGTCCATATATTGATTATGGGGTCATAAATCTGTTAGTCTTTGTCAGGTTCGAAAAATGATAGGGATGATAACACCACCAGAATTGTTGTTGATGGCTCTGCGTAGTTTGGGCTTCATGGATTTCATTCAATGCATGAGTTGCAATCCTATAAGTTTTGGGCAGGCGGCTCACTGTGCCTCACGATTGAACATAATTTACTAAACATACCTTTAAAACATGGTGAAGGAAGCAAAAGGTGTGGTTCGTTCATGAACTGACAAATGCAAAATGCTGTAAATCTGAAACGTACGTGTTAAATGATTCTGTTTTAGGATTATCAGCCTCATGAAGAAAACACACCCACTTCTGTTTCACCACCACTGCCTTCATTGCAACAATCACGGATTCACGGACTGCGAATCCTTATCTTTAAGAGGCAATTAATTCACAAATATGGGAATTTTAACGGCTTTTATAAGAGATATTTCCCAGATTCACTTTCATGATAAAATAGTTGACTGCTGCTACGTGAGCCATCCAATTCGATTTTCATTTCCAGAGCTGCTGAATAAAGTTAATGAACCAAATCCAAACGCAGTAACAACACGAGAATAACGATGAAAATTCTAACAATTAACAAGGAATGTGCAGATAGAAAGTGATGTCATACGCATATGTAATTTTACCTGTCTAGCCTAATCCTCTCTGATTTTGCTAATTAGAATCTTCAGTAAGTGAAAACGCTACCATAGTGGAATTTAAGCATAAACAAAATATGAAACGAGATGGCTGGAAACGATTCAATCCCATGCACTATGTAATTTTTGAGGTAGCTTTAAAAAAATATCAAAAATATGCCGAAAGAGATCGAAAATTGACAGTTGAGGTATCGAATAGGTTGATTTATTTCACGAAAGTCGTTGTGTAATTTCGCTTTAAATGAAAACAGCTCAACCCATGGAAGGAAGCACAAATTATATAAATGAGCAAAGTGTAAAGTACATTCAATTCTGGACCACACACACATTTCAATAAAAAAAAGTAATATTTGCAATGAAATGTTTTGCACGTTTTTCGGTGAAACTTTAGTCCAGATTACTCACATTTTCAGCAAGACATTACAAACTACGAAAAACTCAGCTAGTCACAAAGTCGTAACCCATGAATTTAAGTCTCTCAATCAATTCAATCAACTGATAATAATTTGACATTATATCTTATACGAGTATGGCCACCGGGGTTCGTATTGCGTTGATTTTTCTCAAATACTTATTCATTGTACAATAAAATGTAGTGCAAATATTTATCGGACATATTAATCAAATGTCGACCATAAAAATTCCAATGAAATTATATTACGGATTTACATTGGCTATCAAAATACGTGAAGTACGTATAATAATTCCGAATGCCAAACGCTTAGTTTAGAATAAAGCAATTAAACCTTGATGCATGACAAACACTCGTTTAGTCAATAAAATATGCGGTAAGAATATAACTCAGCCAGCTTGGCCATAATATCATTTCAAGTAAATATGCAAACATCTTAACAAAAAAGCTATCGACTGGAAATTTTGAATAAATCCATCATTCAACCTTACAACCACTTACACAAGAAAATGGTAAAGTGTTAGTTTTTACAAGAATTCGCAACCAAATATCCACTATCCACTTCACTTCAAGTCATGAGTTAGCCCTCAGACTCAGAATATCAAAATAGAAATTAAAGTCAATTTTGTTCCTTTGCTACAATACACGGCCCTAACCAACCAAGTCGAGTATAAAACGAACGAGTAAACGAGTTTATTATTTATCGTTGTCATTATCCACAATAGAATATTCACTAATTCACAATTCATATATATTTATTACAATAAGTATTTGCACGAAATTAACTGCATATAACTGTCTGTGTCGTACATATCATGTACACCTAAAAATGCATGCATGCATAATTCATAACCCGTAATAAATAATCAAAATTTCATTTGACTTGATGGTTTCACCAAATAATTATTTATCTACTTGGCCAAATTTGTACACTTGTTTATGCACTTCGCATACTTAATGATTTTATTTGATTGACATCCATGATTCGCAAACATGAATTGTAAAGTAAACCAACCTAATTCTGTTGTAAGTCAATAATCTTAACAATTACAAATTTACGGGCTTTCAGACATTAGTTATATCATAACATGTCAGAAGAGAAGAAATAATAAGTAATTGATAAAGAAATGATGGATGTGTGTGACCTGTTCAATTAATGTCAGCTCTAACCAACAATTTTTAATGATACGCACACATCCATGCTGAGACTTGGAACATAATAACAATAATAATAATATATGTATGGATTTCAATTCCGACGATGCCTTGAATTATTAAATCATACAAACTCACTCAGCTCAAGGAACTCTTGTCAACCTGTCTAAAGAACAATCGAAGGTCTGGAGCAGCAAGAATGTAACAAAACAATTACCCTCGAGTAACAATGCAATGGTACAAAACACAGTACGAGCAACGAGCTGTCTTCGAGGTGGACATTACTTGTCTTAATTTATTGGTGCATGCATCCAATCACCCAAATTGTGCATTCTTTCACTCTTCTAATCCACTTCAGGGCTACAACTTCATCAGTGGAAATCAAGATAAAAGATCATATCACTTATTAAAAACAATATCATAAAGGTGGTGGTGAATGGTCAATGTCAGCATAACTTTTATGAATTTATTCCAGAAATCGTGTCCACAGAGATTATACATACATACTGTATGGAATTAGGATACTTTGCATAAGTCAAGCTTTTTAAAGAAGTTGTTTAATTCCGTTCATGCATAATTAGTTCCGCAACGCTACTTTCAAATTTCCTCTTGTATATAATCTAAATAAACGTATTTTGCAATGTTCAAAAGACTTAAAACTTAATTCAAATTAGAAATAAAACACAACTCCGACCGTCTCGAAAAAAAACTCTTTCACATAATATAATTCACTTACTTACAATCTCCGCAACGATAAAATTTTGATTTATTGCCGCTACACCGTTAAATAAACGACTTTACAATTTAAAAAGCAAACTGCGTGAAAACTGTTCAGTCAGTTGGTTAAATCCATCAAGACGAATTTTTATTAGATATTCTCAATGTTCTATTCTATACAGCTAGCTTCTTATGCCCAGGTTAAGTCAAGTTAAAAAAAGGCTTTGGTTGGTGGCTGCTTCATAGTAATTCCATTCCATTAACCGAGAAAAATCAACTTGAACGAACTAAATTACTTTTAGTTGAAGGAAAGCATAAAGTAGTAAACTTGTTGAAAGCTCATTGTTTTTTTCACGCATTTATTAGCTCACTGACCCGTTAGTTTAAATTGCGGAAAATATTTTGGTAAACAAATTATGGAAATAGTATACAAGATTCTGTATATCAGATCATGGTTTAATAATAATGATAATAATAATAATAATACGTTATGAAAAATTCAGCTCCAGAAAACTCCACAAGTCTTGTTGATTTAAATGAACTCATTTATAAAATATGAATCCTGTATCATCACAAGCATCTAACTAACTAACTACATAACTGAATTTATATCTACATATCTATAAGTACGTATCCACGTTATTTAGATTATATAAAAACCACCTCATGGAACAAAGGGTATAAATGCATTGCCGCCGCGTTGCGTTGTTCTGTAAAATCAAAATTCTGAACAAGAAAGATTCTTTTTTTACTTTACTTCATGCCACTTAACTCCAACTCGCTAACCACTAAAACAAGTCTTTGGTCCTCATGAAATGCACTCTTTCGAAAGCAAAGTAAAGCAAGTGAAGTGACTGCTGGAGTTGTTCAGCTTTATTTTTTTATGTTTTTTTTTATTTTCAGGCGGAACGTAATAATATACATACATATACTATGCATGAAGAAGAAGCCATTGTATCGAGGAGTTCTTCACTCTTCTTGTGGTGCATAGGATCCACTACAGGAAATTTCAAAAGAACTAACAAAGGATCCAAGAAAAACTTTACGTTTCCTTTTAAGAGTGTCACATCATCATCCTTCGGAAGCAAAGTTGGTACAGTATTATTATGATGCGATGAAATTATGAAATTACAATATTGTATTATATTAATTCAGCTGAACCGCCATTAAATGACAATCAGCGAGAGAATAAGAACAGCAAATGTTTACGTATAGGAGAAAACCCCATTGTTTTTGCAATTGTGTAAAAAAAGGACAAATTTTTAATTCCTTCAATTTCTTTGTTATAGAAAATCCCAAATCCTACAGAGACACGACCTTATGTCGAAATTTATGATTAATGACTTGTGAAGGCACACATGATGAAATAGAAAATTGCAAGATGAACATAAAAGTTGTCCAAAAAGTGGGCTTTTTTTTCTAGCAGTAAAATCAAGATTGGAGAGATTGTATATAAAATGCACTTTACCAGTTCATCCATAACTTTGTCTTGTTTCATTGGGTTCAGGTTGGCTGAATAAATACCACCACCACACCTCAAATCAGTCACAAAATTCCGAATTATACATATTCCTTTGTAAAATATTCTCAGTGACGCAGTCTGTGATGCTAATACCTGTAAAGTAAAACTGATTTTTCTGCTGATATAGATATTGAATAAAATTCTCATGAATGAGCAATGTCAAATCTATATCACACATTCTTTTTCCATTCGATTACAATAACTGAAATGGATAACGCATGTACACTTAAATGTCATCAATTCAATGAAAATCATCAAACTTTAAAATCTTTGTAGAGGTTGAGGTTGACAGTGTCGCAAACAAGTCACGATCACGAAAATTCGATACTATTCAATGACAATCTCCTTCTAAGAGAGACAATGCTATAAACAATGCACATAGGATTGCTCAATCGTAATAAATGTAGAATGTGTGTCAAAATATGTAAAGGAATTAAGGTACAAGTTGGTATGAGAAAAGTGATAAAAATACAATACAATAAATATTTACGATAGAAAAACGGTCCGCATTATCCTGCTGATTCTTCAATGTCACGATGAAATGTGACCAGATTGCAAATTATGAACGGAAAATACAAAAACGATCAGAATTCCATTTATTTGAGATGGAAAACTATTCGTGTCCCATTTACTATGCTTAAATTCGTGATCTGTTGCTCGTATTATTGTTATTGGCCTATTCTAGGAAAATCCTTAAATCGAATGTAGACAAGATTTATATCGGCATTTCTGGGTGGGTACGTGACTACATCAAAATTTTAGTTCCTTGTTGCTTGTTTCTTATATACATTGAAAAAATAAGAGCAAACCCTCATATTTTCATTTGGCACATGAGAAATTTCCTAGAAAATGACAAATGTTCCTTCAGGATCATGAGAGACGACTTTACAATCAAAACACAAAACGGAGCCAAAGATCAAATATCGGAAATGTAATGGTAAGCCAAGTCAAGTCAGAATTTTGCAATCAATCATCGCCAATTGCAAAAATGGGCGTGCAGATTTAAAAAAAAGCAAACATGTTCGCAAATACAAAAAGTTTTTAAAATGCTGGGTGTGTATTTTAGTAAAGTATGATAAAGTACGTGACTGGAAGATTTGAGGAAACAGTTTTCAAGCTGATTAAGAAAAAAGAAGTATAGATTCAATCATCCGGTAAAATGTGAAAATAATTAATCTGCACTAAATTATTCACACTATAGCCACCTGAGAATGTTTTAATAAGGTGAGGAACAAGCAGTTTTTCTGTGTAATTATTTTCTACACAATTTTTTCTACAATAATGCAAAGCTAGTTGCTAGCCTGCAACTACGCTTGCTAAGAATCTTTGGTGATTGTATTTGTTCAAGTAATAGTTATCAGAGTGCAAATTATGTGAATTAATAACCCATCCGCTGTGTAATTAGAGTTTCATTCAACTTTTGATTTCAATGACAGGGGCTTGTTTCTTGCTTTGCATCACTTGCTAATCATTTATGCATGAATTCATAACACCATGTTGCGGAACTCATGGATGGACTAAAAGTTGTTGTTAATCCAAAGAATCGTGGCTTGATAATTAGCAAATACACGATTTTTAAATATAATAATATCTCTCAAACAATCACAAACTTGACGTATCTGTATTCCGTTCCATAAATGTACGTGGTTTAGTTATTACAGGATTTCGTCGCGTTAACATCATCCTTTTTGATGATTTGTCACCTTATACTTATGACCAAACTCCGTCCGTCCTTGGTATTGTTACTTGCAAGACGACAAATTATAATAATAATATAAAGTCCAGCCAGTTAGGTGGATTTTATGTAGTTGATTGTCTTTTAATAATGCTTCACTCAGCTTCTTATTAATATTTTAACGAGACAACTTCTAGTCCATCAGCATTCCGATTTTAATCTTCATTCATAACCACATCAAGTCGCTTATTTTTGCTTGCTGTTTTTATTCTTTATTCTTCCCCATAGAACGCAAATATAACATTTTTCATACTTTGGTGACATTCATTACATTTGTCCAACGTAATAACCGCATACTCAACAACGGTTTAAAATTTTACTCCCTTTCATCCAGCATAATAAAAAGTTACGATAAATTCTGAAATATGTACAGCCAGCCAGAGCTGTGTACTTTTACGGTGTGTAATTCATTTAAACTATTTGCATATGAATGCATCACCACATGAATTTGTTACACGGACAATATTGCATCAATAATGACAATAAAACACAAGATGACTGGTTCACACTTCAAAAATTATCATACAAAAGAAATAAACCGTACAACAAAGTAAAACACAGGCAATCCTTAGATAGATTGGATGTAACAATTTATATGTAAATAGGACTTAAGAGAAGGAAATAAGGGTTGTAGAAGATATGAACTAAATGTTGAAAGCCATGTGTGCACCAGCAGCAGAACTCCAGAGCATCTCTTCTCGTCTAATGCAATCAAGAAAAAGTCAAAACTTCTTGAGAGCAGAATACATTCAAGGATGACGGATCAAATTCTTTACAATTTTTTATGCAGTTGTTATGTTCATCTTTCCATTCCTCTTTCTCTCTCTCTTCTGGAACAGGTTTCAATTTTACTCTTTAATTTAAACTAAGCCATTGAAGGGAGTATCTGTATTGCAAAATCGACGCACCATTTTATTATAGGAACGTGCAATTAAACGCCACTAGCATTCAATTAAATTCTGGATAGAGCAAAAGCAGATAGATTCACTTTTACTCATGGATATTGATTGACTACTGGTTTCAATACTTGAGATATCCAATAAATACTTTTTTAACTGAATTTTAAGTACATCGCAGTAAAAAGTGAAACATTTTGATGTAGAGCAGAAGAAAATCGGAACGGGGCAGTGCTGCACTTGCACTGACAAAAAACATTTCGGAGACACAGAGGGTTTTGTTGCAGGATTGTTTTTATAAGTTAAAAAAGATTGAATAAATTCATTTTACTTTTCGTCTTACCTTCTGCTCAGCGGAACATGTTAAGGACTGAATTCGCTGTGTCATGTTCGACAAGGACTGCTCAAAAGCTGCAACGACGTGAGCCTGAAATTGAAACAAATGTATTGTAGCTTTTTTGTCTGATGTAGACTTGGCTGGATTAAGATAGATTGAAAGCGGAAAAAAGCTTATGTATATCGTACAAATCAACACAATCAATTCGCTTCTTTGATGAAAACGCAATTACTTAGTCTCCAAGATAACAGCAATGGCGAAGATAACAATGCGTATTGTGACATTGCAAAAATTTGATTTTCATATAAACTTAAATCAGCAACGACATATTATCCAAATAACGGAAATGGGATGCACACAACCAATAAATTGATGAGGCCTTTGTCATGTCGTGTGTAGCGTTAATGTCGAGAAATTCAAGAAAATTGAAGAAAAATAAAAGCCAACACAGGACCAGAGAAAAACAAACTCATTTCAAACAATGTACACAACTTGGACATTTATCACATTTTTATTTAATTTTAAGTAGAAAACTTGGCTAGTTTTCCTTCACGTATTCCTTCACTCACGTAATTGGATATACGTCGAAAATGGCAAATATACAGTTTTTAATTAACCTGAGGCATCATCCCAGCACTTCGTGCGGTTACATAATTATTGGACTGCTGGACAACTCACAACTTATTTATTACCATAATTCTTCCACACCACACTTGAATCAGGAGGACTCACAATTTCTTCCTACATTGCACATCTTATCTTAAAATAAGCAGAGGTAAGTAGGTAGTTTTTGATGAGAAAACTTTGATATGCACTCGTATTCATATTTGAATGAATTATATTTGCTTGCTGTTTCTACCACTCCTCCTCCTCCTCCCAGGGAAGCAGGTGCAACAAATATTTTAAAAAGCTTAACTAGCAAAAAGTAGAAAACATCTTCACGAGACAAACCCCTGCCTGGAAGGAAAGATTTTAAAAATTAAGTGAATGGTAAATAACTTATACGTGTGTGTGTATTTTTTCCAGAAGGTGAAGAATAGCGAGAAATGAGAGATCGCAGTGTATGCACTAGTGTCTTCTTCCCGTATTTGGTCATTGTCCACCTACAGCTACAGCTTGCTTGGTCGCTTGTGTCAGGCCGTGTCAACCAGGGTGGGACATATCTCTGACATTCGTACAAGTCTCCTCGTTTATTTGATGGTAACTCACTTATTTATCATCATCTCATGCAGCTTTCTTCCCACACTTTCACAGTATGAGGAGAGAGGTGAGCTAATAAATTAATCAGGAGGAATAAGATGGATGAAGATGTAGTCACGAAAGGGACACAACGCAGAGGGACAGCACAACAAAAGCTGCCTAAAAAGTACCGACACTTACTTTGACAATGAATGAAACATGGCTTGTAATGGCTACTCTATTATCTGAATACGTTATAAGTAACTTTACATCCTTATTTATTACACCACCAAAAACTCTTTATTTGGGGAATAATTTAGACATAATACACAACTGGTTGTATAATAATGAAACTGACTATTTTCCGTAGGACTCGCTATTATTGGAATGTACGCACATAATCATGTTTCTTTTGAGTCCTACGTTATATACAGATATATGCATGCATGTTTATTATTGCATGTTATAAGACAACTCTATTTTTCAAAGAAAGAAGATGTTTCAACCGAAAGTAAAGTAAGTAATCCAATTATTTTCGTTTACCTTCACTCTCTTTTTCTCTCTTTAAAAATAAGACATGTGTCAAAATTTAAAAGATTTTAGTGTCAGCTCAAATATTTCAACTATCCTAGTGCCTAGGCTGATGCATATGTATAATTTTCAACTGTATTCGGTAGACTAACATGCTAGAGGCAGTAGGTCACCATCACATGAAATATGACGAAATTGATGCTATCCTAATTATATGATAAAGTAAATGCATCATCTTTTCCCAAGTCAATCAACCTGTACTGGACTTAACCACCTCCTATTTCTAGCCTTGTCACAATTTTTTTCTTCCTTTTACCCTTGACGTTCATAATAATTACATTGTTGAATATACAGTGTGTATCCCTTGATTCCCTTTTACAGGAAGTTGGATTGGATTCAGCCCTTTGCTCAGCATACTTATTTCAAGTTGGAAGATGGAATGAGAACTACTGTTAAACTCGACTTGAATTTAGAAACCTAAAATTAAAATTGTCAGGCAGTTGCCTTGCACATACTCACATATTGCAGAGTCAGCTATATTGCATAGGAAAATTATTCACTACACTAATGAATAGCAGCCCATTTATTAAAATGGGCAAATCTTTATGTTCCCTTTGCTGCAACTTCTAGTCTTCCTTCGTAAACGGATGGTATCGTTAAATAAAATGAACGAATTGTGACATAAAATGACTGACTCTAAAGCCCACTTAAAATGCATGATTTTGGCCAACAGACTGTTACAGTACTCACTAAAGAGTATGAATTAAGCAAGCTCAATTTGCATCTAAATGATTTACAAATTCATTTGCTTGCTCTAATTGTCAGCGAATTTCAAATCCAAGGGCATACAAAGTTTGATAACTAGAGGCAAAAAGACATGCAGAAATTCCCTTGATGGCACATTTTTTCTAGAAAACCCGGTAATTATTGGAATGGACGTACTACATTGCTAATAATTCTGAAAAGCACAAGTCAAACCATATTTGGTACTAATTATGAAGTGAGAAAACTCACCTCATTACTAGCTTGAATGCACCTATACTCTAATTACTACAACATTTTGGTACAATAATTCCCACAACTATCGAACAAGAAGCGTAATTGTACATTGGAATCGTAAAAGGAATTGAAGTAAAAAGAACAATTTTCCTACAATAAAGTTCGAGCATCTCGGACGGAATTGTTCTTACAAGAATTTCGATACTTATTATTAATTGCACTAAATATGATGATGGAATGAATAGTAGAACATTATAGACGATGTCCAAGGTCAGCCCAGAAGGCGAAAACACAAACCAATTATTATTTTATGCGATCAGTTATTAGTGCTCAAACTAGGGCACTAACAGCAGCAATAAAGTTCTTGTGTCCATTAACACAAGAAGAAAATTCTTAACATGTTGGAAATTGTACCCTCATCACTCCCCAAATTGTCGCCAAATTGTCTCAAAAATGCTTGCAGAGCATTATTTGTTGACTTTGTACGCATTGTTGACTTTCTTCTATCCTATCATAAATTGTTGTGAAAATTTACTACATGATGAATAAAGAGGAAAACTGTTGCCGGCCCGAGGTAAACTTGCAGGTATTATCTTGTCTTGTCTTGTCTTACTTTATGAGGCCGTACCGTACTCTAGATTAGTTAATAATAGTAAAAATAAATCATAATACATTTCAATATTTCACTGGTAATCACCATTTTGTTAGCTAACTAACTCCTGCAGTTGAACAAAAACTACATGTCGGTATGACTTTTGCAAGAGTAACAAAAAAGTAGACATTGAGCAAATATATATGAATTGCAAGTTACGTTACATACGTCAATGGTGGGATTCCTAGACGGAAAATTTCCAGTTATGTTCAATTTGTTTCAATTTGAAGTGCTATAGTAAATTCAAATGGAATCAACCATATGCGATTATTGCAAAAAAGTTTACTCAGAAAAACTATCTGTATTTCAATGTTAGACTAGAACAATGCAAAATCCTATTTGATCCCAACACAATAATTGGAATAATGGAAGGAAAGGAAGAGAACAAATCCAAATGTGCCGACTTCCTTGCAACTTTATTTGCAAACTAAAAAAGAAAAGCCTTTATAATGTATTTTAGTGTTAACATTTCGGCATCCATTGTAAATTCTCAGTTACATACATACTAAACAACACCGAAACGTTTCTGTGTACTACACTTTGTTAATCAGTTCTCACCAGCAAGCATACGAGATCAAACCAAAATGTTCGTAAATGAGATGGGAGACATTTTAGAAATATTGCAACCGCACGGTTCAATTACGGACACCACAACTACCTTAAGCCACCTGAAATATTACAGAGTTTCCCGACTCGGTATTAAATATTTTACAATCTGTTTCATTTTACAAACGATACCATGCACAAAAACCTTCGCCAACAAAACACTTGACTCCAAAACAATGGTGTTCATAACTTGTCTGTTAAAAGCCACACTTTCATCCAGTATCATCTTTAGAAACCCAGCAACTTGGCAAAATATGATGTTGTAAATTCACCTTTCCTTTCCAATTTCGTACCTCCATTACTTCATACTACTACACTATCTCATTCTAGCAAGTCCACAGCTTTCGCAATATATTTGCAAAATGAACCCAGGAAAGTTTGCAAGTTATTGAAAGGGGAAATCATTAGAAGGAATCGACAAAGTTTTACACTGAGCTGTAAAAGTGTGAGAAATTCTAAGATGTTGAGTTGAGTAAAAGCAAAACTGGAAGACTTTATCCATCCAATAAGATAGGAATATTACTATTGCAGTGGTAGAGACGGTACATGTGCAGTACTGGATTTAGTATTGGCCTGAGTTGTTATAATAATAGCAGTATCCGAACGGAATCGTAATATTTCATGTCATGAGAGAATTAACTCAGTTTTTCTTTCTTTGGCAAACACACTTGGCACCAAACCACTAATACTTCTTAATCCGTCCACTACCGTTGAACATACTCAGAGTCAACAGACCATTTCTTCAAAAATTGTTTGACTTGGACAACTTGCACCATGATCTATCTGATCAGCCTCCTGTTGTGCCCGGATGGGCAAAGATCTCATCTCATCAGGACCAGGGCAAGGCCATTTAGTGCAGCATTTTCATAATGCAGTGTTTAATACAATACGATGCAATATCCTATTTATTCCAAGTCTCTGCATGATGTGTGTGTACTTATCTCATAGAAAAAGATGGTACAATCAGCAAGTACACAGGTCACAGTGTATTAGTTGATTGGATTGCATTCCTTTCCATACGAGAGAAAGAAAGAAAGAATTCAATTAAGGGAAGAAATCAGGCTTCATTCACTCACTCTACTTATTATTATCGGTTTCTCGATGGGCTGCTTGACCTTAGAAGGTAAAGGCGTACATAATGATAAAAAGTAACATGGATGAACCACAAGGCGAGGTCGCTTTTATGTATTTCTTGGCTGGACAATCCAAAAGAAAACATTGGGATGAAGGGATAATGCACACAATAAAATAGTGAAGTTCGAAGGTGAGTAACACTATTTTTTACATATGAGAATGTATAAATTGGGATCGGAGAATAATAGGACAAAACTCGTAATCAGGGCATACGTACAGATACTTATGTATATTCAACTATGGGGAAAATGGCTGGAGAAAATTGCTGTAAAAAACTAGGTCATCATCATTATCATCATAATGAAGATACGGCACCAATCAAGCATTGTATTGCATTAAGTATTAGCTGAGTTTGGTTGAGTTGGATATACTCGTACATGAATTGCTCTTGGTTGAAAAATTGCTGACTAATCCAGAACATAAAACACCTATAACTCACTCTTGCACAATGTTAAGTATCCTCGTTATCAACCAGTTACCCAGATAAATACACAATGGGACATAAACAAGAGTCAAAAGTTACTTTTTGTGACAATTCATAAAATAAATACAGGAAAAGTGACTCAAAAGTTTAAATACAAATATTACTTGAAATAAGTATATACATATGTAGCAGTGTTATTCTTCAAAGTGGTTAAATTTTTCTGGACTAATTACATACACACAACTTAGGAACTAACTGGTAAAACATTCATTTTAAATATTTTTCT
Organism: Folsomia fimetaria; assembly: GCA_034695645.1. Lineage (NCBI taxonomy): Eukaryota > Metazoa > Arthropoda > Collembola > Entomobryomorpha > Isotomidae > Folsomia > Folsomia fimetaria. The sequence goes on from JAQFZJ010000406.1 coordinate 18,188, forward strand.
TGGACCCTTTCAGCACTGTAAAATAACAATATTATGACAAAAAAACAAGGTCCAAGTGAGGGGGTCGTTCAAAGAAACATCGCATGTATGTATTTTCACTCTTGGTTCGTTCATACTCTCAATTGTACAATTGTGAAATATGATGAGTCAGAAGAAGAAGAAAATGATGGTGATGGAGTAACACCCCCAATTCTGAACCTTTCTCAAGTCCAACATCCAATCCACCCACCCTTCGTCTTAAATGTCATCATATCGCCTCTTAATGTATGCTAAACCCTTTAAACGACTCTAAGGAACCCTTTATCCTCTCTTCTTCTCTTCTTTCTCCCCTCCCTTCATCTTCCTTCCTTCTCTCCTCTGCGAACAAAAATCTCGATCATAACCACTAAACTAATTTAAGTGGTCCTGTATGATTCCAATGAGATCAGAAGAGCAAGAGCAGTCAGTCAGTGGCAATAAATAATATTTTCTTTCATCAACAAAGGAAAAGATTGGAAATTTAGAATTGAGTATAAAAAAACATATCCTTCATGTTGTCGAATTGAAAGCGTTGTGCTGTTGATCTTCTGATCCCTCACGTAATAAGAAAGGAAAAGAAATACATATGAAGAGCAAACCTGCACCAACCAATATCTGTCCAATAATATAAATTATTATTCCACAGCAGCAACCAAAAATGGAGCACTGGTTATTGGTGATGTGTGGATGCGGGATGATGATGAGATAGATGAACTTCTTGATAACAATAAATGATGATAAGTAGGCTTTGGTAAGGAAAGCAGTAGTCAGTAGTGTGCAAATGGATGTGTAGCATCATATGTGTATGAACTATATTTTTATTTCTAATACATACTCATGCCGAGATCATTACAAAATATATCACTTCATAAGAAGGTTCCCCTTCGTCCCTGAATAAAAGTACCCTCTCTCTTCAACTCTTTTTTACTCTTCAAGAACTCAAATATTAAAGGAGTGATGGCAAAGGTTATATTAGTATCTGTATACTTCTCACTGATAAAAGGGTGAAGCAGTAATAATAGCACCCAATTACAACTTTTCGAAATATTAAGTAGAAATCTATTCAACAAAACGCTTTGTTAGATTTAAAGGATTTAAAATCCGTGTTGTTTAAATCCTGAATAGCTACATAAGTACATCTGTTGTGAGTAAAATAACCCATTTCCTATTGTAAGGTTAGACTTATCTTGACAAGATTGGAATAGTTTTCTCCCTGTATTACAGTTTTTGATCACTTTTGACAAAACTATGCATATTCGTATTGAACTATGTAGCTATTTAAAGAGCAGAATAGCTAATCGATCAAGTTAGAGTAATACCATTTGCATGTATGTTTGTATTTCCAAATCACATCACAACTAAACAACCAAACCCACTAGCTTTTATTCCACCTCAGCCCATTTTGAAAGCATGACGGTGGTAAGAGTAACTTTTACATGTCGTTAAAAACACACATCATCACCAATTGTAGATTTATCATCATCCTCTGAAAGTTGACAGCGTTAGTTGTTATCATCGAATAAGTGAGTGCATGCATATGCATGCCAATAATAGTTTACATATAACTAATTCATGACTAATGAGATTTTGATCAATAGAAGAAATGATTCGAAAAGTTGGAAATTCAAATGATACACCCAGCGTGAATATGTAGATATGCACAAAATGCAAGGACGACGACGGAGATCTGTTCACTTATTTATTTACGCATGTAAACTCACTACCTAATTGGAGACCATTTGTATTCATTTGGTTTCATTACATGCAGCATCTCTCTAAATTGACTGAAATTTCAACACCCGGTCCAACTCGTAGTAATAATAATTTAGGTGCATCTCATCTCATCAGGAAAATCATGATTTGGTTGGTCGGGTAGTAAAGCAATATTATTCTCGGCAAACATACCAAAACTGAGGTTGATTTTGCTGGTATGGTTGTGTGTGTGTTGATGATGTTGAGAATCAATAAAATTTCTTATGCATATCGGTCTACAACGAACCTTTCTTCATTCCTTTCCTTACCAACCAAACCACAAAACAAAAGTGTACGGGATGAATGGGTGGAATCATTGATTCAAGTTGTAATTCAACTTTCGTTAACAACACACTCACAGTCCTCCTAATTTAAAGTTCAAGTCAAGACAAACCAACCAAACAAAATAAAAGATATAAATTTGTAGTTTCATTTCATTGCTTAGTGTTTGATGATGCAGGATGGATGGATGGACTGCAAGATGCTTTGGAATTGGAATGGAACATTTCATTGTGGATTGGAATCTGGAAACAGTCATGTCCAGTTTGAATTTTGATAGGATGAATGGTTTAATCACGAGGATCATTAGCTTTACTAAAGTGCACTTCATTCAATGAATCCTAGCTTTTCTTGTTTGTTACTCTCCATTCTCCAATTATATAAGCTGACTTGGTGCATATAAAGAAAGAAAACTACTCGTTTTGAACTTTTTACAATAATCTACAAAGAATATCAATATTAGAACGAGATGGTAAAATACACCTTATTAATTTTCTTATCCATCACAAACAAAAAAATGAATATTATACATACATCATCCACAAAAACATTGACAGACATATTTCCCACAAGCTTCATTCATTCCCATTTTAAAATAATGACGATACATCGAGCGACTGCATTTCGTTGATTAAAAAGCGGAGAAAATTATTAACGAATTGGTGTCAGGTCACCAGCACCGTTCATAAATCTACCATCAAGAATGAAGCAAGTAGTCATGCAGCTCATCCCTCACCATTTCTCACTCCCCTTTTCTAACAACCATGAGCGGAAACCCTCATCTCTTCGTAAAAATTTCACATTTCATCATTTCCATTTTATTTTTCCAACCCATCGGATCATCATCACAGAGAGAACAGCATCCGATAACTCTGACTCCGACTGAAGGGGATGAATGACGTTGGAGAGAAGGAACTACTAATTCTGTTTTAAAACTACTTTGAAACTGTCACGCAATGCATCACTTCCAAGTAACTGCTATTCGTCGGATCATTTCTAACTCATAAATTGAAAAGTCCATACTATCAAACATACGTCAATATATGTAGCTTCTCCATATCGTCATCATTGCATTGCTATGATGAGAGTAAAAATCATAATAAAATTTCTTTTGGGTTGGACCAATTTGAAATGTCCCCATCATTCGCTATTCGCATCCACTTCACTTCTTCACTTAAGTGTATACTACCTAAACCGAGGATAAATCATGAGTGGGAGAGTCAGTCAGTCATCTAATTACTTTGGAGCATTATTGTATCACCCTGCACCCACCCACCCACGCTCTCATATTATCAAACTTTTACCTTTGTTTTATTTCCCACATGCATACGAAACCATAAGCCACACCCAATTATCCAGTATAACACTCCCTCACTCGTTCTCAAATTTATTGATCTTTCCACACTCCATTCAATTGAAAGAGGGGAGAATTGGACGGATGGATGGATGGAATGGAACGTATAGGACGGAAGGCTACTCTTATTTCTTCTTGATGATCACGGAAATTCGAAAAGTTGGAATTGAAAAGGTCTTTTAATGGATCCTGTGTAACATTCGATGTCAATGCGATGCCTTTTCTCTCTCCCCTTGGATCAGACCGGGTGGTGAATTTATCACCGTATCGCCAGCAACTAACCCTTCGCCATCAAGTCAACTTTAACTTATTGAGTGTGACTACGGTATGGGACGGGACTTGGAAGAAGAAGAAAGATGCAAATCTAAGTGTGCGTCGTTCATCTATCTGAATAGGATGCGGGCGGACGGATAAGGTAAAACTAAGAGGATTTCTACTTTCTTGGGAGATTTTTACCCCACTTTATGTTTGATTGAATTCACCCCACATAAAAAATGAGGGAGGAAGTGGCATAGTCCTGGCACGGAGTTCTTGTATTTTCTACTTCCGATCCGTCACCACCATGCTTCACCACGCATTCTACTCCTGTCGCATTGAATCAACCCGTCACAAAGAGTAAATTTAGAGATAATCTTCTTCCCCATTCCCGTTCGAATCGAATGTTTGCGAGTACAAAAAATTTAATTTAATAGCAACAACTAAAAAAATCAGGCTAAAAATTTGTAGTTTAAAAATATTAAAAATTATGGAATTCTTGAATACAGAATAAATAAATAAATAAAGGATGCAATAAACTTGTGACACATCACACAAATATTTCTTTACAATTCTTGTAACTGTAACAATGAGTCACTTTTTCCTACCTTTTATACTTATTCTGGTAACTGTGTGGTATGAGTAATCCCAAATATATAAGGTAAGATGTTCACAATGAATATAAATAATTTGTTTATGATTTAACGGAAGACTGAGCACGATCAGTCACAAAGCATGTCTCATATGTGACAGTGACAATAACAATGTCCAGTGCAATAAAGACACTTTTACAACTTAATTGTCTCAATAATCTCTCCTTAAATAAAATTATATTCTCTGCACGACTACGACTCGGTCGAAATGGCAATAAATTCGTTCTAATTCTGTGACTGTTTTCTCCACATATGGAACGCAAGCATTCTGTTAAAACGGGAATTCGAATTGTATGAAACAAGCACACTCCAATTTGTAGAGCAAAAACATATAAAAATAAATGCAATCACTTTAATCAGTAAATGTTCCCATCTTTAAAAGCAATAACCATTAAATTGTATTCATTACATGTATTCACAAACCACGTAAATAATAAATTTCTCTACAGGCTTTTGGTACATGATAGAATGGTATTTTGCAATACCTTGACACAAGAAGGCGCAACGTCATTTTTGGTTTCACAACATTTTTATTGGAAAATTTTAATAGATCAGATAAGTGCATTAATAGCAAAGCTGTGTCATTCAGTCAGTTCGGAAGCAGCCGCGACCATCCAACCGCCTTTAATAGGATTAAAAGATTATCATAACAACATAGTGTCTTCGTGCATCCCTGCTCTTCTCCATAATTGGCTCATCGGATTATATAGTTCAATATCAATAGAAATGAGCCAGGCCCACCAAAACTTAAATTTCCTTGTTTCACTGTCATGCGAAATGCTCCAATCTGCTTTCATTATAGTTGACCATGACACAAATGTGCAATAAAGATGACATGGCTCAACACTGACATTCAAGCAATCACCCTCCCTCCCTCATTATTGACATCATTATTATAATACTCAGCAGGGATAATAGAATATCCTCCTCTGAATTCATTTGCAATGTCATTCGTCACTCGGTTCACCCTTAAAAGGTGTTTTTCAAAGTTCGATCATCGTAACTCAATGTTCACAATATGCATAACAATTACGAGAAGCCATAGCTAACAAATGTATCGCAACGCAAGTCTTCATTCTAATGGTTGTGAAGGAAGGGGTTTTCATGCCCTTGTTCTCATCAAATGAGTAACACAGTACCGTAATAAGGCAACAACGCGATCTTGTATGTTTCTCCAAATATTCTGGATCATTATTCCGCCCTACCGCAAAATTACATTAATTCTTTCCTCACGCATCCCCATAAATTGCAATTTTACATTCAGAATCAAGCTTTGAATTGTTTCGTGGCACGCTTTAACTTTAACCAAGAATGAACGATGCATGGTTGGTTTGACGATATACATGAAGAAGTAGAAGTGATGGGGTGAATATGAAGGGGACATTTAATCATCATCATCAGGACGGAAACCGTGATTTCTTAGACAATCTAGTGGTTGGTTGGTGAGTATGCAAACTTTCTCCAAATAAGTGAAAATGAGTTCTAATACGATTTTCCAATATTTGCTCTCCTACTCAAGTCATGCATGCAATCATTGGATTGTTTTGAGTTGCCAACCATGTAGCCAATATGTAGATGAGTTCTAAAATAATATTACATCATATCCAATATTGTTTACATATACTATCTGTGATTATATTTAGGGACGTGTCTGTTTTATTTGTATGCCACCAAGTAATAATGCAATGCGTTTTTAACTTTCAAACGCACTATTTCGACAATAATGCACTCCAAAGCAGAACAAAACTCTTTTATTTCATGCTATGCACTACTGTATGACATATTTTTTACGAGAAATACATTTCCTCGATCCCCTTTTACTGCTAGTCTAAATGTGCATATTATATCATACTTCTCCGTATTTTTTAAGTTTATAACAAACCCAGTAACATATCACACTTATTCCGACGCTTTTAACAATTCCTTGTCTCAAATGTGCTCCCCCTTCACCACGGTACTTTGTACTAAAGTAGGCGGAACCGACTAGACCGATGCTCAACATTGCTGTATAATTTGCATAGGAAGTTAACTAATTGTATTGCAAGATATAATAATATTTCTTAAGCTGCGTACAAACAAGGCAACATTTTTTCCAGTAACAAATTCCAACGGTTGCATTGCAGGCAATACTCGTATGTCTAATACGAGTACTACAGAAAAATCTAAATTATTTTACGCCTTGGATATGCACAGAGCTGTTTCATTTCCTCATAAAACAATATCAATAAGAAAATAAGTTATGTATTCGCATGAAAAGAATCGGCAAACAGTTAGCTCTGCTCGTGTGTGCGTATGGATGGATGCTCAACTAATGAGGAAAAATCAAATACATGATGCAATGCATCATTAATACTACATCGGTTTAAGCAAACATACATAAAATCTTAAGGAGTGAATTTCATCTAGGGAATTGCGTTATTGTGTATATGTTGACCGCTACATATGAGTTTGTAATGTAATGTTATGAAAGGAATTGGAATTTGGCAACTTGAAGTTGAGTGTTCTAATTCAAACAAAATATTGCAACTCACTCTTCACACCTTGACGAGAAGAAGAAGAGCCAAATTGCCGCACAAGGTAAGCAAGGCAAGAAGTAAATAAAGTGATTGTTTGTTTGGGAACCATCGTTATTTTCTATATCCATAATTAACATATGCACATGAGCAAATCAGGCAAAGAAGAAGTTGAACATCTTTGTTTTCTAACCAAACTAAAATGTTAAACAAAAGTTGGATGTGTTTAATCCCCGCTGAAAAGTTACGTTGCTTTTTGTTTCATATATACATACATCAAATCTAAAGGAGGAAAAACACGCACAATGCAATCGCATCCGTTGGTATTCTTCATTCTTTCTATGAGTATTATATACGGGAAATGTTCGGAATTCCAACTATTATACTGCTGGCTCATCTCATCAGCTAAATATTATACATTTGGTTTGGTTGGAATTATTCCATTCTCTGTTTCATGAAATTGATGCCGTCGTCGTTAGAGGAACATTTATGTATGTATACAGCAAGTCAGCAGAGAATGAAATGGAACCAATAATAACTAAAGAGGAAGAAGGAACGCGTGATAATAATTGTGGATTTGAGGGTGCGTGCGTGTGCATACATATCCATTATGCATGAAATCCTTATAAATAAAGATCATTTTTCCACTTTCCTTCAACCCTAATCATTTAATATGATTAAATGTATGATATATCTGTGCTAAACACGGACCATGAACAACGGTCAGAATAGTTATAGGTAAAGAAATGTTAACGGGCGGGTGGGAGGGTTTGAATTATGTAACAAGAAGAGACAGATTTGTAATCTACCCTGCGTACGACGGTTTATATGTGTTAGATACATACATAGTTCTTATGAAAAAGAAGGAGGATATTGGCATTGGTCTGGTGCAATAATAATATTCTAATAAAGTTATTTAGAGTGTGTCCACAACTCCAAATTGTCAAGCTGCTACTTCCAAACCGTAACTGTTGTGTCATGGGCTCCAAAAATCATAAGGTGTCGTGATTGTCGATTGTGCAAATCGCAGGACTCGGAATATGTCATATCTCTAACTGCTATTATACATAATAGAAAAAAGTCTCTCACTTATATTCATATGTACATTGGAATTTATATTTTACATGGAATTATATATGACATCTTTCTATGCCACAGTGAGACTGCCACTGACTATCCCAGGTGATCATAAATCATACAAATTAGTAGTCTTGACAAGACGGAATACATAACATGACTGGCTAAATGAGTAAATCTGCGGAATTCACTCCAATTAAAACCCGGACAATTTATATCATCCCTTTTCCCACAAATTACGACAACAAGTCAACCAAGTACATTGTTGATGATCATCTAGGTAAATAAGTATATATCTGTACAACAAGCCAAGCTAACAAATGGTCATTTTGAATTGTCACAAGAATTAGTTGGGCAGGGCAGGGCAGGCATTAAACAAAACAACAAAGTGTTGCATACATAAGTATTTGAGCTACTACATTGTATTCACTAATGTTAAATTACATAATATGTCTCTGCACCACTGTGCAATGCAGATCAAGATGAGAGAGAACCAGGCACAGCACAAATGTGTCTTAGTTCAGTTGACTTTGTTTAATAGTGTTGTCGTCCTTCCTTATTTTCTAGTATCTGTAATAATAAGTGCCAACTGGGAGAATCTGAACCAAATGCATCTGCACATTGCATCCATTATTTCCCAGCTCTCTTTCACACACATTATTCTACCCCACACACCAGACAGACAGAAACGACACCACCAGACACAGATGAAAAAGGGAATTGGTTAACTAAATGTCAAAATGGGTTCAAGTTGTCTGTTCTATTGCAACAAATATATAAACACAACAATCGATGAACAACTAATTCTGTGCAAACACAAGACAAATTCTCACGCTATGTCAGGACATCCCAATCACCCTCTCCTCCTCACCCTTACTTATTAAACACACCCAACAACCCAACCTTTTGCAGTACAAGAGTGCATGACTAATAAAATAATAATAAGTCATGGATTGTGAAAGAAAGTGCAGTACGTATTATACATAGTTGGGCTCCTACTTAAATTAGAGAAATACTAGATAGATAAATTATCCAGCAGAGTTATACAAGTTTACATTGTAGCTTTGCTTGGTAAATAAGTATCAATATTGGGGGCATTATTCTCTTATGGCTTGTTTCCTGACGGGGTTTATCACTCACAAGCAAATACTATGTATTCTACACACGCATACACGATTCTGTCACCTTTTGGCCTATCACGGCTTTTATGATGAATTATTCTTAGCTTTTGCGAGTACAGAGAACAATATCACCAATTCCGTGTTTCTGTTAGTGAAAGAAAACTCACTTACATAAGAATATAATTAAAAGAACGAAGAATATAAAATGAACAAGTGCATTCCAACTACTTTGAAATTAAGAGCTTGTCCTTCAACTTGTTCCGATGAGGAGGAAATCAATAAATTCGTCACTTTCATAAGGAATATATACGCCCAACTTTTCCAATCGATTTACAAACTTAATATATATAACCATCTAGTTTACACATACTTATCTACAATAGCAAGGACATTCAGATACGAGTCGATGTATATTTAACCGTACGAAAAATTTGTTGACCAAGTAGCCAACAGCATTGACATACAATTTTATTTATGACGTAATAAATGCTCCAATTTTTGTAACCTAAACAATATCGATCCACTACCATAAGTATAGTTTGGAAGCGAATAACTCTACGAATTTAGAGTGAATCGGCGAAAATAAACTAAATTCGTTATTTGCCGTTGTCACATTCAATTTTAATTTAATATTTTACCAAGGATTGTAAATCAACCCGAAGGAATAAAAATTCGGGACAACCATCTGCTTCATGTATAGAAAGAAGGAAAAAGGAGGATCGATAAGAGAAAAACTTTCACTAGAAAATGAAATGGTTCACTGTTACGTACGGGAGTTGGAAAACTTTGTTTTGAAACAAACGAGATTGTTCCACTTGTCTCAAGTTTTAGCACAATTACAGAATATAAGTATGTATACCATCATCATTTATCCTGTATGTAACACCCTGTAGTGTAGATGGTTGGTTCTTCTATATTTGATAATTATGAAAATTTCCCCTAATGAAGAAAGAGAGAAGAAGGGTGATTTTTCGGATGGTGAAATGAGGGTGACCTGACCATGCATAGAATTATATTCTTTCGTCGCAGTTATTTTCCTCTCCTCCTTCCATTCTGAACATAAATTTCCGATCCGAAAGACGTAAAGTAAAAGTGTGTACACACATTTTGGAGGGAGACTCATTTATTATTTTAGAAAGGGAGTTTTCTAGAATCATCGCCATCCGACATCGCATTGCATCGCGTGATGCCTCCTTTTGCCTTTTCGACATTTAGCACCGACCGAAACAAGAAGGGTAAAGGGATGGAGGAGAGAAGGAATGGTGGAAATATGTCCAACACACGGAATGCTTAAGATGGAAGGAAAGAAATAAACCAACTTGCATCCAATCCACCAGTATACATACATTTATATATCCTCTTAAAGACGTTACAGCTTATTATTCATTTCCGACCAAGTTATGGGATGTTTAATGGGCATAAAACTATTACAAGGAATTTTACTTGCAACATAGCAGCACCCTTCCTTCAACTTCCCTCTGCCAATCTGTTCCTGTCATAAGGTTCTGTTTCGTTTTAGAGTGGACTATTTACAAATGAATGCACTAGGGACACATACATTTCTGTATCTGCGTGATCCTTGATTTGAAATAGTAGTAGAACAATGAAAATGGGTTGTACTCTTATACTTACACTCCTACAAAAGGTAATTAACGCTGATATCCATCAGACATTATACATGTCATATATACAAATTTGTTTCAAAGTGCGAGTGAGAATAAATGAGCACAAACAAATATGTAAATATAGAAATATATCACATCACGGTCAATAGCGCAACTAAAAATTTATCAGGAAAATCAGAGTAGACCAAGGAAAATAACCTACAGTGCAGCCTTTATATTAGCCCGAGCCAGTGTTGTTTTTACACCTTCACACTTTATACAACTTTAC
>JAQFZJ010000407.1:0-29100 GCA_034695645.1 Folsomia fimetaria
TGTCGCTGTGGAGGCCTCTTTTGTTCTACTCATCGCTACAGTGACAAGCATAACTGCAGTTTTGACTATCGTCAGCTGGGAGCTGAGGAAATCCGCAAAAACAATCCGGTCGTGGTTAGCGAAAAGATCAACAAAATTTAGGCTAAATCTCGTCGTATTCTTATCTTATGTAAAAACAAATCTTTAGTGCGCTCATGAAAAATCAAATGTTTATAACCACAATATGTCCACCTAACACAGGAGAGATATCCTGTATTTGTTGTCACGTTCTTACCGTCATGTATATGTTGTATTAATCATTTCTTACAAATATTCCACATGCGTATTTAAGAGAGATAATATTCTGACGACACCGTATGTCGTTGAGTATGTGTCATGTGTAGTACCCTCGTATCGTACCGTATGCGAACCCCAAATGAAATGAACATCTTCGTAATGACTATGTGGTGAAAGTCTCACGTATAAATATATATATAATATGCAATAAATTTTAAAATGTGCTAATTAATATGAACAAGTTGTTTGCATGCAATCATTATTTGACATAAAAAGACAACATTCTTATTTTCCATTAAGGCACTTGTTTATTTCAATTTCCTTGAACAGTGAACAGACCGGGTTACACTGGATAAATAATACAACAGTATTATCATTTACTTTTACTCGTTCTGCATTTACGCTTTTTATAACATTTAATTTTTAAATTATTAGATCAGTTATCCATTCATTTCCATATTTTTATATTATTCTTATTATATATAACACGTATTATTTTAACCGACCAGCGCACTCAACTCTTCGTTGACTGTATTTTTCACCAGATATTCTTTCATTCATACTTAAATATTGGTATTCGACAAAGGTTCAAAACATTAATTAATGTCAATTATATTGCCTTATAACATTTTGTATTACACACTTTTATGAAATAGAATGGCTTGACAGACAGCTAATAAGTTTTTGAACTTGTTAACTTTGCATAATAACTTTTTTTAATCGACGTGGCCTTTATTACTAAATACTTACTTATATAAAACTTGGTTTGGCTGAGTTAATTATTATGAATGCATGAGCAGTGACATTTTATATTTCGTGATCATGATTGTTAAGTGAAACTTCAAACGCTCTTTTGTCTCTTAATCTGATAATAATGTGATAGTCCCTTCATTATATTTTTTATAATTAATTAATACTCTTTTTTTAAAGGTAAAGCTTATTATGGTTTTCAGCACCTATTGGTAAACATTTTCCATGTTTGTATGCATTTTTAATGGTTTGTTGAGGAAAAAAATAGTACCGTCGTCCAACTCAATAGAACATTTAGAGTTGTATGGGATAGCGAGGATAAGGTAATATATTACTTACAAACGTATATAAGTTATAATTTGTAATTTGCAGGAATTATTAGAAAATGACAGAAATAAGAAATTTTTAAAGATTACTGCTACTTTTAATACGTTAAATTCGTATTTGTAGCATGTACTAAAATACGTTTACAACGAATTTAACTTACATAAACTATGTAGTAATTAATTTCCAGAGGATACAGATCTAATTGCCCATGTCAAATAATTTAAAACGCACAATATGTGCATTTTAAGCAGAACAGGTAAATATATGGCAGAAGTTTAAATGAACAAATTAATTGATGATGTGATGTGTGATGGAGTTAGGCGGATTTCAGTTTTTAACAGCATCTGAAGATGATCAATGCTCCAGTATTTTAAACATCGACTTTAAATGGAGAACCTGTAGATAAAATGCACGTAAACAGATATATTAGAATGCTTTATTATTATACATGTCATTTTAACAAAATAATTTGAACCTGGGATGTGCTCATCTCCCCACTTGCAAATGATAAGATATTCTCCCCGATCCCTCACACTGTAGTTAACTTGATAATTGTTATGACCTAGATGTTTGATAAAAACCTCCTCACATGGGCCTTTCGGACCGTACACTCCTACATAAACTATGTTGTTTCCTGAAATATAAGAGAATAGTTTAGAAAATCATTATTGACATTGGCATCATGTGAAATTGCAATTTCCAACACACCTGCATCTGTGGCATTAATTGTAAATTGATTTTGCTTCTGCATAAATGCCTTTTTGAGTCCCATGCCTTTAGACATGACTTTAGAGGCATCGGATTTGAACAGTGGTAAAACAGGGCTCTTCGAGTGGTATTTGGATACTTTTTGCACGGTTTCAACGACAACTGATGATGTTTCTTGGGCCCCCCGTTCAGCCAAGTCATCCCCACTGCAAACAACCTTGAACGGGCTCCCGGCGATCTTAAAATGGCAAAAATAATTTAATAAAGGATGTTATTTTGTGTTAAAAAGTTATATCTCACATGGTATCCATTATATTTGACGCTAATGTAATAATCTCCAGGAACCAGTGGGGTATACCGGACCTATGAATTTAAAGAAATCTCTCGTAAATGGTTAACTATTTTTAATGGAGGAGCATTTTTGCACAAAAGTAAGTTACGTCACCCTCGACCCATGTGCAACACTCACCTTGTAACCTTCTTCTACTTCGGTGCAATCCATTGATACCTTGGATGGTCCTGAGTTAATAGACAAATTTTGTTTAGCTCATTGCTTACATTTTTTGGATCATTAAAGAAGGATGGATTTGTGATTATATTAGACTGGAAGATGAAATGCAGATGATATATTTTTGACAATAAATTTGAATACAAAATAATGTTTAAGAAGTATCACTATTTGCAAATATACCATCAATGGTGACAGCCAAATGTCCTGCCCCCGCGTTGCAAGTGTCAACAATAAAGTCCGTCTTTTGTCCAGTTTTCACATCCAGGAGTCCTTTCCCATGGGCGTTAACGGCAGCCGGGTCAGCATCATCTTTGCCAACCTGCACCAATCAAAAATTAGAATTAAGTAAATTCTGCGATGAATAATCTCTTTAAACTCTTTGGTGTAAGTTTAACTTACTTTCACTCTGAACGGGGACCCGGTAATGTGAACCCCATTAAACTTGACATGAATATTGTGGATTCCATTTTCTTTGGGCACGTATCGAATACTGTAAACATCATCTTCCACCCAGGCGATGAAACAGTCATCTTCCACCCCAGATGGGGAGATCAATTTTGCATCAAGATTCCCTGTCGCTCCATTCTTTCGTACCATGAATTGAGCAGGTTTACCAGGTTGTAATGCACCACCAATCAATTGGAAGACTTCAACTTTTCTGGCGTCAGCGACCGCGGGAGAGATGTATACTTTATACGGAGAGTCCGGTATATGCTGGTCATTGAATTTTATTCCACAGCGATATTCACCTGCAATAAGGATATAAATAATTATATTAGTTACCTTTACTACCATTTAAATTCCTCGATATGGTTTAATATATATTGCAGTGATTATGACCACTAAATTTGCATGCATATGTAGAATTCATCCACGCAATATTAAAATTGGAACTGGGCCAAAATTATCCGCAGAAATAAACACACCAACTTTCAACATCATATTCCTGGTCTAATTTTAGTTTCACATTTATGATGACGTTTGGCTCTAATATGTAATTTTAAGTAAGAATCATGCGGCACTTTAAAATGGAAAATCTGACAAAAATTTGCCGAATTTAATAAATGTAAATGCTTAGGTGGAAATGGTACAATGGAACGGATAAAACTACTTCCAAGAAACTATGTAAACTGTTGTTGTTTGCACTTGACCTCCCCCTTTTTCTTTTTTGTTAATTTCACCAGGTCCAGGATCATCAAGGTCAGTTATTCCAATGGGAGTGTTACACAATGTGATTTCTTGACATGACCGATACACTTTAGCCATTGCAATTAACTACAGAATAACAGAAACACAGTCACTTGGGTCTAAAAAATATGTATAATATCCTGGAAAGCTAATATTTCGCCTCGTGTACCAAAACCGTTTTCTAAACTGAGCAGGTTTCAAGTAATATGCCGTGTAGTGTAAATGAATGAAATCTGTATACAACTACATACTCAGTACAGTATAGGTACAGTGTGTAGTTCGTCAAGTCAAGTCGATTCCATTTTCGACCAGAGATGAGATGAGATGCGATGGGAGCCAAAGTTGAGTAAAAGTCAATTCATAAAACCATTAAGACTTGGAGTTTGGAGGAGGTTGTTAAAAGTGTATAATACCCAAACCATTTTTGTCTTTCTCATATCTGAATGGAGATCCTTTGAATTTAAGAATACAAAAATCACGCTTTCGTTAATTTGAGTCATGTATGCATTCAATCCACTGATTGTTAGAGAGACTTTGTCTAAAGTTAAATGCCTCCACAACAATTGACTCGCTTTCCACTCTGCTTCCCACACTTTCATTTTGAGTTGTGCATAACATCTTTTTAGTCTTTGTTTTTAAAACTATGGGAGATACTTTTGCTCAAGTTGCAGATTATTATAGTACATGATTTTATCTAAATCTAAATCTAAATCTAAAAGAATATTAATCTCGAATAAAGAGTAGAGGGAAAATTGAGACAACTTACCAGGCTCAGTGACGACATAGCTCACATAACAAGATCCGTCTTTTCTGTCCTTGAAGTCGATTTCGGCCTTGCTTGGACCTGTATTGATACAACAAAGTGATGGATTAATTAATGACCCCGTGTAGATCTTTTATGGTAATAAGCTCCGGAATATTATAAATCTTTGTAAATTTACCTTCAACTGAAATGGCCAGAGAACCTGCTCCTGCTTCACGGGTCCATACGTTGAACTCGCAAGGCTGACCTTTAATAAAAATATAATACGATTGAATATTGTACAATGCAAGTCTTATTTTCTTGATTAATCAGTTTCATAGCCAAAATTTTTATAGCAGTTTTTCTATGATAATTATCCTCGTGCCAATCCAAAATTTATTAATAAATTGTTGAAATTGTTGACCTGACCTTGTTCTCCGCGTTCCAAGCCAGGACCACCAGCGTGAACACGATGTGCACCCCCATCCCGGAGTGGACCCACGGTAAATTGAAATGGGGATCCAGGGATGTGCATGTCCTTATAGCGAACAGATACGGTGTGCACACCCAACTCCTTGGGCACAAAATGAACGGCATAGAGGCCATCTTCCACCTCATTAATGGCAGCATCCTCAGTCACACCCCCTACAATTTCAAGATTCAATAATTCCTTAGCTTTAGCTCACTCCCACTCCCAATGTCGTTAATTTTATATTTGAGATTTGAGAGATCATATAGGTATAATTAATACAAACATATTTTGAAATCCTACCTGGAGATGTTACAGTTGCAGAGAGGTCTAATGGCAAAATTCCTGTTGGAAGAATCGAACACATCAAAATTATTATTCCAACTTAACAAATTAGTTTTGATGGAACAAATAATAAGGATATGTATTTTATATACCAGGCATTTTGAAGGTTAGGCGACATTCTGATCCAACTTCCTAAAGTCACAGCAATTAACAGGTCAGAATTATTTAATTCTAAATCAAAATAAGCAAACCTATAATTACCGTTAATGGAACAGCTTCCCGTTGTCTTTGAATACGCTCCCGTTGACGATTTGAACCTTCTCCAATGACCTTCACCGTGAACGGGCTTCCTTCAACCTGCACAAAGAATGGGTTGTGAATATATTGTCCGCTCAATTATTAATTGTTACTAATGAAGAAATATCTAAAAAGAACTTCTTACGTGATGATCAGCAAATTTAAGGTTCACAATGTAGTATCCAGGCTCGGTGGGAGTGTAAGAAATATCCAGTGTTCCATCTTCCTTATCCTGACATTTTATTTCCGCTTTACTTGGGCCTTCAATTGAGAGAGACAAGCCACCATAACCCGCATTTCTAGTGTCCACGTTGAACGTGTTATCTGCATGAGTTGATCCTTCCTTCAGAGCTTTTCCGGATGTTTTCACTTTCTTGGCGTCCCCAACTTCTCTCTCACCCACTTGAATTTTGAACGGAGAATTGGCAATGTGCGTCCCCATCCGTTTCACGGAGACCAGATGTTCCCCAATTTCACGAGGAGTGAATGAAATTCCTAAAAAAAAATTGACGAAACTTGTGAAAAAATATTCACCAAAATACATTGCAAAACCTGTAATCTGAAAATTCACAAAACTTACCAATATTTCCGCTGGGTAACCGCTTGAGAAAACAAGGTTCTTCCAGCCCACTAGGAGCAGAGATGGATGCGTTTAATGCTCGTAGGTCTGCATCTGTGACTTTTCCTGAGTTGAGAGCCATACAAATTTTGTTTATTACATATCAAGCATAATAATAAATAATCTTTCCTTTATTTCTTTCAAACCTGGGAATGTCACTTCACTGCAGCTTCCAACGGATATCTGGTTTCTTTTTCGACCTTCACCTAAATGACACAAAAACGGGGTTTCAATTTTATTATTTGTCTTAAACATGAAGAAAACACATGTGAAATTAACTTACCAGTGATTTTAGCAGTGAATGGGCTGCCCTTGATCTATTTATTCCAACAATGAAACTTAATTAAAATTGTTATTAATTTAATCATGCAACTGGAAAAAACAGGAAACTTACATTCTTATCCCCAAATTTAACAGAAATTTTATACTCGCCAGGGGAAGTAGGCAAATAAGACACAGAAACAGTTCCATCTTTATTATCGTGACAGCTAATTTCCGCTTTGCTTGGACCCTCAACTGCGAGAGACAAGCCTCCTGCGACACAATGCACGGTGTTAATTTTGTGTGCTTTTATCTCTGTCGATAAGAGAATGTTGGAAATATCACCTGCACCAGCTCCTTTAGTTGAAATGATGAAATTGCAAGGCTCTCCACTCACCCCGAGCGTCAAACCTGGCCCATAAGCAGTGACAAATCCACTGGAAATTGTATCCACGTGAAACTTGAATGGAGATCCTGTATTTCAAATACATTTAAGTAAAATTAACACTAATAAGCGATTGGGACTCTATTTCTTGGCATTTATTTACCTTGGACATGCTCCCCGTTGTATTTCACATGAAGCTCATGTAGTCCTTCTTCTCTGGGATCGTATTTAATGCTTACAGTCCCATCTCGATTGTCTTCAATCATCGGCTTATCAACGTTTCCGCTCGGCATCTTAATTTCCGCTAGGATACAATAATGAAAGTCAATTTCATAACAACAAGAAAAAATAGAGTACCAAACTTAGAAACCTTGATATATGCGGATAAAGTAACAAGATAATGTATACGTGTCAGTAGTATTTCCGTAGCCCTTATTATATTTTCTATTGTATGCTGGACTTGATTTTAGAACACATACAGTCTTTTCTGCTTTGTTGACTTCACTAAAAACTATTTCCTTAAGCTGTTTACAACACCAAAAATTACTAATCTCAGTTACTACGAAATTTGAACGATTAAAAATGGCTGGAAGTGGATCGGCATCGGTCCAAATATATGAAAACCTGCTCATTTTGTTCGTCTGTTTCAATCCGGAAGCACATATCTATATTGAACTAAAACAAAACGTTAATCCGTCGCCTGTTTTATGCGAATTTTTGAGGCTTTAAACCAGAGGCTTTCATTTGTATTTGTTCAGAAACAAATCATCACAATCCTGCATTGATGACCAGATCTACGCTCGGATACATATCTGGGCATCCACATGTTCTGATAAAATCTAACGTCGAGCAATGTGGTGCAGTTAAGGTTTTGGTACTAGTACACCTTATATATTTCTATAAATGACTGCTTAAACTCGCACAAACAAATCAAATTAATTATAGACTCGAACAATTCAAATGGATAGAAAAAAGGTTATATTCCGTTGGTATATAAACTACGATTTTTTGTATACTAATACATTTTTCGAGTAATTGTTTGATCCGAATGTATACAATCATGCATAAGCATTGTTGTAACTTGTGACATTAATATTCCACCAAGAATTCTTACCTATCACGTGTCCTCCAGTGGTTGGCAATGGAATATTATGGAGTTCAACGGGTCGATAAGTCGTTGTAGTTGTGGTAGTGCTTCTTCGGGTGGTAGTTGTTGTCGTAGTTTGTTGGGTAAGATTCGCCCGATTGGTCGCACCTGGGGTAGCGCTTGTTCTATGGCGTTCCACTCTCTCTTTATTCACAAAGCCTTCTGTTTCAGCCTACGAATAATATGACAAGAATTAGATCACTTTGACAAAATTCACAAAATTAGAGAAAACTTAGATAAGTGAATCGATAAGGCTGACAATAACAACCTTTGATGCTGACCATGGAGGCCAATCAAACCGAAATCCCTTTAAGTGACCATCACTTGGCCATGGGAATGTAGGGCCTATTTTATCTGCCGGTATGAAAGCAATTCTTCGGCTATATAGTTTAGCCATTGTTAGCAAATTACGAACAAAACTTATTCCAGTGTGCCACTATGACTTCAATTATAATAATCTGTGTACTCTTGTCGTCTTGTACTGTATAACTTTCAAAAATAGTTAAAGGATCAAAATGTGCTCGCTTCGCAGCGTCAAACAATAAATTCTCATTTTATGATCCATTCCTTGTTCAACAGGCTAGTTTTGTAATCATATGCACTAATCAGCTAATTGCTATCCTATATGCTGTCATTAAACCAGAGCATGAATGAATTCACTCGCTAAACTTTAATGTGTAGACACAACACAAATCATGATTGTGTAGAATAAAGATGAGGGAATATGTATTTTTAACTGCAATACCAGTTCATCAAGTTATGAACACGCATTCTGCAACTTATCACAGTTAAAAAGCAGATTAAATATCAGTAGTGGTCCCAAGGTTGGATATAATTTTGGTTGTAAACTTCACGCCTTTTGTTTACACATACCTATGTATTTACTTTTGTGTCAGGTTCAAGTCATAAATAGGGATACTCTCATTCCTCTCAAATTGAAAGCGATGGATATATTTTTACGTTGACAAGAGGATACAACGTAACATAAATAAAGATCTTTGAAAAGACAATGCGGTGAAAGTCAGGAGAATTTGATGTGACACAAATATATATTTCATGAATACCATTTTTCCCCCGTTTGTTCAAAAATTCGATTTTATACTATTCTTTAATCTTTAAAAAGGTGAGGAGTGAATTATGAATTGCAAAATGTTTAATTTTGGGCTCTTTAAGCATGTTATCTTATCTGTATGAAGAGAGCTAAAAAAAGGGAAAGTAAAAAAAAAACTAATTGAAAAGCAAACATTTTGAACAAACGACAAAGGAAGTCTAGCTTTAGTTTATTCAACATTCAAAACATTTAACATTCCTTGCAATCAGTTTGCAGTTATACTTTAAGTGTTGCTAAATCTCTTTATAATCCCATCACGCCACACACAAGTCGTCAAACATTCCAGTAAAAATTCCAGCCATTCTTTTTCATTCTATCTTGAATGTGATTAATGAAACGCATCATATTTAACTACACAGAAATGCGTTTGTTTGTTAATTAACCAGTAACCTGATTCTGCTTTCAAGCCAAGCACTTTCTCTTACAAAAATCAAATTTTGTTGAAATTTATGTTAGAATGCAGCATGATTTAAATCCAAAATTCAAAACTGTACTAGATTTAATTTTAGTGAGATTGGATTGCTAATTTTTTTATTATTTCTATTGTATGTAGTTGCATAAGCATAACCTGAGCACATAAGTTTTGAAGTATGCATTTGATATCGAAAAACTTCCCATACAAATTTTAAGAATATGATAATAAAAAACGAAATGTCATTACCGTTACAGTTGATTATTGAGAAAATTAATCCTTGCAGAAGTTGATATTAAAATCTTTAGATCGTTGTATATCCTTTTTAACTAAAATTTACAAACAAATGCGCTACAACTCGGATGATGCACCTTTACAGACACAGAGGACAACTTATGCAGACTAAGAGAGAGGTCAAAACGCTTCACACTTTCATCCAAACGTCTCTGAGACGAAACTGAATCCGTTCGGATTCAACTAATCGAGTTTTCCATTTCTTCCAGGGATCGAATGAATGTGTTCGTTGACACACTACTGATTTATGTTTACCTAACCCATCGATTCTATACCCTAGCTATTATGTTGTAGTCTATATCTGATACGTAAAATGGTCCTTAGAGTATGAATTTAGAGCTAATAAATGTATTGTAGATTGCCAGCATATTTATACATTATGAAAATACAATGATAGAATCAACATTAGTCCACATAAACAGCGTAATCTTTACATCTTAACTTAATGATGTAGGTGTCATAGGTATTATTTTATACATGGAAACTTTCGTAAACTTTCCTATATATTTTAAAACCTTTTGTGTTCAGGTACAGACAAATGTATTAAAAGAAAGTGGATAAGCACGATCTGTTGATTTTATAAAGTGATCTCCTTTCACATTCCGGTATTTCACTTATCGCATAAACCTACAGTGTACAGAGCTCATCCTCTCAAATTCTTATAATCATTGGAGCTCAGAATAATTTTTTTTATTTTGAGAAAAGCCAAAAATAAAGAGCTCACATCAATATTCTCTGTGCTACTTATTTCCAGGATTGAGATTCAGATCTGAAACAGGTTAAACATTTGTATCGTGTAGTACTTACTTGTGTAAGTATTCTTGTGTCCCATTATTTTTCATGAAAGCCATTATAATGCACCTACACATATTCAAATACATACATACTGTCTAAAAATAACAAGTAAAAGTTCAATTGCCGTGTAGTTTGATACTGTTGTGGTATGATTTCCCCCGTTAGTTTATGACGGACACTTATTTTGTTTCTTGTTTCTAACAATTTAGTCTAATCGCATAACATTTCACTTATAAATACAGAGAACACATTGCGCGTTTTCTTTGTTGAACTCTTGGTGTAGGATGGATATACCAATCTGTCTGTTTCTCATTTACCCATAATGAACCTGTTTTTCGAAATATTTAAAGTAACCAGACACAATAAATTTGAAGGAATCGAGACAACATGCTTTTTGGATAGTCGGCACACAATACGATATTATGAGAAAGTACTAATTCTAATTCTAGTGCACTTGTCTATGCACCTTGTTTCATTGTATACAGATAGACATTAATAGTTGCAGATTGCGCCAAACTTATCATTTTTTAGAACCTATCTTCAGCTCCTTATTTAATTCTTTAGTCAAATAAATTTCCGCATTCCATAATATTCTAATTATCTCCAATTGTAATATAATTAGATACTTCACGAAGACAACACACAGATGGGTCAAATGGAGCGATCATGCATAGAAAACCTATATTTATCGACAACATACCTATTTAACCATTAGCCAAGTCTAGCTAGTTATTTGATGGGAGGCTTTATTCCTGTTTACAAATCCACCCACCATAAATTAGAAGATTCATTTCACTTCTCGGCTTTTTGTTATAAAATTCACTGCCTCTTGGGACTGGATTCGTGACATTATGCATTTGAGACTCTTGCTGGTATAAAAGTAGGTAGGATATGGATATCAGAATTAGGGTTCATCTCAATTTTCTTTTCACGAGTCCGCTTTGAAGCTTTAAATCGTACCATAAAATTGTTAAGATGATCCAATTTTAGCTTATGGTTGACTTTGAATACGCCCACTTAGTTTCAATAAATTTTCAAGTAAAAAAGTAAACTTGCGCCACACAACATTAAACTGCTAGGTAAGATGTAACATGGCACACAAGAAAAACTACAACCAAGCACAAAAGTAGTATTGACTCAATCATTAACAGATTCTGAAAACATGAACAAAGTCTAGTCAAACCGGTACCCTAGACCGGAAATCTTTACATTTTATATTTTAGAACTCTTTACTGAATGCTGAGTCATAGCTTCACGTTACAATTTCCAAAAGCATTCTGTAAGACGCAAGCTTTTCACAACTACATAAGGATCCAACAACCCATGATGGATATCGGTAAAATTTAAAATCCATCTATGAATATAACAACATGCAATTGAGAAAGACACAATATTATGACTTACCGTGAATGTGTAGAAGCCCTCAGGAACTGTCTGACCACCGAATTTGATACTAAGAGTGTACTCCCCAGCATCTTTGACAGTATAATAAATAGAAAAGGTGCCATCGTGGTTATCATCAACTTCAATATCTACATCACTGGAAATTTCAAAATAAAATCATTCATTTGTCCAGACTTTATAAAAACAATGGAAATTAAAGATGACGATAACTCTATTACCTTCCAGAGGTTGACCGTATGCGGCAGTTAACTGCTCCACACCCTGCATTTTTTGCATTTACAGTGATGCAGTATTCTTCGCCAATGTTTAGTGCTTTTTGAAGTCCTTCAGTTATTTTGCATTTGTCCGCCTACGTGAAAAGAGAAGTATGTAATTGTAATCGAAACCACATTTTACTTAGAATTTTCATAATATATAAATAATTACTCACATGACCAGTGGCATAAGATTGTACGGCGAAAGGAGAATGGGGTACTTCTTTGCCCCCATACTTTACATTGACTTTATATTTTCCGCAATCATCAGGTGTGTATGTAGCTTTGAACGTTCCATCTCCCCCGTTGTCAGTAATTTTCACTTTTCTTGGATGGTTATCCGGTCCCTGTTATTCAAAATATGCTTGAAAAGGGCTGCCTCATACAAAATATATATCATGACGCTATGTCCTTACCAACACCAAAACTTCCAAGTCACCGAAGCCAGCTTCTGTTGTGTCAACGGTAAAATCAACAGGAATGGATGCAGGGATCCCTGTCGCAGAAACTCCTTTCCCATGAACTTTTACCTTCCCAGGTTCCACTTTCGGTCTCACATTCATATGGACAGGCCTATAATGTGATATGTCTTTTTATGCCAACCATCCTCGAAAATTTGGTCCTTGCCAATATTCAAACTACTCACGTATTTGGAATGTCTTTGCCATTCCACTTCACGCTGGCTACAATGGGTGTTCCTTCTTTTGGTGGTTTATACGTAACGTCATAGGTTCCGTCGCCATTATCTCTAATTTCCGGCTTCTCCTTAGAACCTATGAAAGAAAAGACACACCTATTAAATTTCCTATAATCAATTCTCGGATAACAGACGCACGACTGTATCATATAACTGAATACCAATAGTAATAAATCTATTCTCAATG
This sequence comes from Folsomia fimetaria, assembly GCA_034695645.1. NCBI lineage: Eukaryota > Metazoa > Arthropoda > Collembola > Entomobryomorpha > Isotomidae > Folsomia > Folsomia fimetaria. The sequence continues at coordinate 13,120 of JAQFZJ010000407.1, forward strand.
ATGTTTGCGACTTTTTAGTAAGACAATGCAACGTTTAATTCAAATATAGCGTAAAAGTAATTTGTATGGCATGCATAGACAAAAAAGATTTATTAGTTTTTAGGTTGTTCATTGTTTTTCAAGGTTTTGTGAAACTGTATTGATCATTGTATGAACATTATAAACTGTATATTTGTCATCACGGTAAAATAGAAAAGAATCACAATCTTACCCGCAATGTCTACCGATAATGGTGCATGGCCTGCTTTCGAAGCATCAATTTTAAATGTTTGAGGTATTCCTTCTCTCACGTTTTTAGGATCAAGACCAGGTCCATAGGCCCTCACACTTGTAGTATCCACAGTGTAGTCGACAGGTACTTTGAATGGTGAACCTAAATAGTTCAAAAGCAAAAAAGGAAAAAAATTATTTTAATTGTGGTCGCACCGAAACAGTAAATAAACTAACTAACAAATATGATACCTGGTATATCCTTATCAGCAAATTTAATACTAATGTCATAATCTCCTGGCTCGGTCGGAACATATCTATTATTTGCAAACTATGATATAAAATTCATCGTTAAATTTTAAAACAAAATCATTAATATCTTACTCAACAGTACAAGAACCGTCTCTGTTATCTTTGCACGTCATTTTGGCTTCAGATGGACCTGCATTTTGATATGATACTCTCACAATCCAATATAATTTATCAATTTAAAGGAGTTATTTATGATGAGTATATACCTTCAATAGCTAAGCCAAGACCACCCGTTCCAGCTCCTAAAAAAATGTTTCATTTTTATTCTCTCCGAATATGATGCTATTAAATAGTGTGTTACCTTTCGTCTCTATTGTGAAGATATTGGGCTTGTTCACTACACCACGCTCCAAACCGGGTCCAAATGCTTTTACTTTATTTGGGTCACATCCTCTTCTAACATTAACAGCGAAAGGACTACCAGGAATAGAGACTCTGTAAATAATTTTCAATTACGACCGTTAAATTACTGCTAAGCCGAATAAACACTTCTAAATATTTACTTTATATTTTCTTACCCTAAGTTTCAGAAAAAATGGGAAATCATGAAAATCAATTCAAACAAATTCAATCATTATTGAAATTAGGTGTGTATGGGAGAATACAATAATTTACGTACCATCATATAAAATGTCGATTAGATGAGTACCCTAAAAACAATAAATAATGTTAAATCTTTAAATGCATCTGCCCCAAACTCTAAACTTCTTTAACGTGTTCCTAGGAACAGGTATGTAACATTACTTACTTCTTCGAAAGGGGTGTAGCTGATGCGATACGTTCCGTCTGACATTGGAGTAATATAATTGTCCGTCTTGGCCCCGGACGGATTGGTTATTGAGCATGTTACTTTCCCTTTCGGGTTAGTATCAGACAGTGTTCTCGTGTCGACAACAAAGTCGGTGGGGGAGTCAGCAAAAACACCTGAAATATAGTATTCAAATATTACACACAGTTCTATAAGTGTACTTAAATATTACAACAAATAATTACTAATTAATTGCACACAAAACAATAGTATTAAGTATATAACTCTCTAATCTCTAATTATTATATCACTAAAACTTATAACTCGCATATATAGTTAGTTTGCAGATCAGACAAAACCGTTATTATTCCACCCCACATACTGAACACAACAAGTGCGTGTATTTATATACCATGGGGCATAATTCCATTTCCTGAAACTCTTATATTGTTGAGATCAGCCTCTGGGGAAATGATAGCTTGGAACGGAGATCCTGGAATATGTTCATCATTGAAGGTAATGTTTATTGAATAGTCGCCCATCTCGGTAGGTAGATAAGCAACTGAACAGGTCCCATCTCCATTATCACGGCAATTTATGGCTGCTTCACAACTTCCCTCCACCGTAACTCCGAGCCCACCTTGACCCGCACATCTTGTGTCGATCATGAACTCGGCTGGGTGGTTCACCATTCCCATCTCAAGTCCAGGACCGTGAGCAATAACTCTTCCAGCGTCACTTCCATGAGTGCACATGAGTCTGTACGGCGTCCCTCGGAGAGGTTCTCCGCCAAAGGAAATGCTGAGAAGGTATTCCCCTAACTGGGTTGGAGTGAAGTTGACAAGAAAGCCGTCTGCACTGGGAATGACGTGAGCTTGAACTTTGATACCCGAAGGGGTCGTGATAGATACCGAAATGTCGGCTTTCCCTGCCCCTTTCGTGATTACTTTAAATTGTTGAAGGCTGTTGATTGGTGCGACTGAGAAGGTATACATACAGCAGGCAAAATTAAGCTTTCGTACTTACAATGACAAGTAACCAGTAGAATTCTAAACTCTAGATTTCTTGTACGCATTTTGAATCTATTCTATACTTTTCTATACTCTACATGTCATTTGTAAACTTGTGAACAACTTTCTCCATTAAATAAAACAAATGAAAGTTCCAAATGTCTAAAACTTACTTGGTTCCAATCCATCCACTTTTACTTTGGAAACATCAACGTGAGGCTCAACGGGAACATGGAAGGGACTGGAAGGTGAAATAAAATTTTATAGATTAGAATATATAAAATAAAACGTATATTTTACTAACTAACCTTGAAGGTACTTCTTGACCGGCATATTTGACATTAATCTTTAAAAAAAACAAAGAATTACCATCCATTTATCAAAGGTAAACTTAATATGATAAGCATACTTTATAATTTCCAGGGGTTGGTGGCGCGTAATCACAAGAGAAGGTGCCATCCCCATTATCTAATAACTCGTAGGGGACTTGATGACCAAGTTCGTCAGCAATTGTTACTTGAAGATCACCAGGGCCCGCTTCTCTAGCATCAACATTAAAGTGGGTTGATTTTGTGGAATTAACACCTTTCTTCTCTACTCCTGGACCAAATACTTGAACTTTTGATGGATTAGTTGGCTGAGATATGAAAACTCTATACGGACTATTCTTCACGGGAACACCTCCATAATTCACCTAGAGTTTGTAAAAGTACAAAGTAAGAAAATTATACATTTCCATTTATCCTATTTTTTAGCATTACTTGGACTGTATGCTTCAGTCCTCGTTTTGGCACATAACTACACGAATGAATTCCATCACTAGTTTCTTTGACTTTCACCTCTACAGGATTGTATTTCCCATCCATTACCTACAACATATATTACACAAAGAACAACATTTTATTGAGTAAGCGTATTTGGCATAAATTGTGATTTATATAAAACATCTCACATTAACTTCAAGTGGTGCAGAACCTCCTCGCCTAGTATCTACCTGGAATTCTGCAGGTTTATTCGTAACACATCCAGTTGGCTCCAGGCCAGGACCATGGCACTCCACCTAAAACATAGTACAAAATCTTGATTTAGTCACCATATATTTCAAGCAAATAATCCCTCAATAATAAATAAATGTTTATACAAATCACACAGTGCATCTACTACACAAAGACCAATCACAATTCCACTTAATTACTTTTAGATATATGTTCAAACCCTAAATAAGGCTATCTATAAAAAAGAAGCGGAAGAAGTGAGATAAGGTAAGGTGTAAGGTACGGGGAAATCTGTGCACTTACTAATTCCGGGTAAAAATCTCCCTTGGGTATAATCTGAGCAATGTAAGGAGATTGAGGAATGTCTTCATCGTCACATAGGATATGCACTGCATATTCTCCTGGAACCGTAGGCATATAACGGACATCTGCAGACCCATCGCCTGTAAATGCAATAAATCAAGTTTTCACAAGATCATTCTGCCACATTTAATATAGTAAAGATAGTATATATTACCATTATCGTGGCAATCGATTTTGGCTTGAGAAGGGCCTGCATTGACAAAAACGGTTAGTTTTGCATTGTTCTATAAAAAACTGTTCATCTGAATTTATTCATATTGCAAAATTTGAGAGGAAAGTATGAAAAATTGTTCATTCATCATGTTCCCGGACATCACATATAGGGATAAATTAGTTGCGTGTAAAACATATCTCTTAATAAATGTAATGGAAAAAATATAAAAACCATTTTCTTACCTTCTATACTAAAACCTAAAATTATAAAAGACGTGTTATTAGTATTTCACTCGCATACTTTCCCAGGTTTGCTCAGCTTTTTTTGTATTACCTAAGGCACCAGTTTCTCCGTTAGTTTCTACAACGAACAACGCGGGGTATCCGACAACGCCACCGTGCAATCCTGGTCCATATGCTTTAATCGCTGATTCTTTATATGGACCTACATTGACCTCGAAAGGTGACCGAGGTATTTCTTGTCCTCCGTAAGTTATCATTATCACGTAGCGACCTTCTTTTTTGGGATGATACACAGCATCATAGGTGGAACCGGATATCTTTCGTATTGTTACAGGCTCATTTAAACCTCCTGCAGTGTGGAAGTTGAGTTTAAGGTTCACAAACTGCTAGAATGCCTGGCAAGAATAAATGGTGAGATTACCAGGTCCTATGATTCTCACATCTACCGCTCCTTCTCCAGCACCTTCAGTATAAATCTTAAAATCTGCAACATCTTTCACACGAACACCTTTTGGTTGTAGTCCTGAAAATTGAATCGCAATTAAAATATAATAGACTACAAAGTATAATAATGCAGAATTAGTTTTATTTAAATACAAATTTCTGCACACATACCTCTGCCTGAAGCTCGTACTTTTTTATGTGAGCAAACAGGAGCGACAGATACCCCATATGGGCTTTTTGGAATTGGTTGGCCAGCAAAAAATACGTTAACGGAATGCACACCTACGACTGAACTCGCATATTCACATCGCCAAACGTCTTGACTAATTTGACGAAGTTTTACAGGCACCGTGTTTTTCGCACCACTAGGATCTAGAATAACAACTTCGGGAACACCTTTGCCAGCGTCTGCCACCAACATATCATAAAATTAGACTCATTAAGAAAAGTTGTAAACGTATTAGTTATAAATAAAAGATTGTTCACCTTTTGTTAATATATCAAAGTAAGTCGGTCGCCCAATCACTACGCCTTCGGGCTCCAGTCCTGGACCATTCGCAATTACTTTGGAAGCATCTCCAGCATGTCCTTCCACCAAAACACTAAATATTATAATAAATAACAAAACTTAACCAATTTCAAAAAGGCATCTATTTATTTGCAGACACGGTCGCATTCTTTTACTCACCTAAATGGTGATTTGGGGATTGGTTTACCAGCAAAAGATACCGAGACGGTATGTGACCCTAAAAATGATAGCATTTTTAACAGGCTTGAATAAATATACGAGAAATATTAAAAATAACAAGCATACCCTCGACCTTCGGATTGTATGAAACGCTATATGTGAGATTCCTGTCGTTGTTAAATCTGATATCCACCTGTGCCACCAAGGAAAATCCAATAAATCTGTCGCTTATGTTAGATCTGTGTTCAAAATGTTACTAGGGTCTCACCGGTAGATTTTCTCCCTTTGGCCCATCCACAATCACAGTCACATCACCCTTTCCTGCAGAGAAAGTTTCCACCGTGAAATTGGCAGCCGCTCCTACCACTTGACCAATGGGCTCAATTCCAGGTCCGTAAGCTCTTACTCTGTGCCAGGAAAATGACCAGAAAATCATAAACTTGGATCAGATTTATTTATAGATAAAGTGTGCATGCATGTTTGCTATATACCAAAAATTAACCATACATGTATCCACATGAAATATTCGTATGGATATCTACTCTACTCTACAAATCAATACTGTCTACATAGGTCTATATGATTTTTTTTATAATAATTATCATGCCAATTATTAATTGTCTAAATTTCACGTGTTAATTTTAATGAATCAACCAGAAAACATTCACATTATCTAGAATTAATTAACGAACCACACTTTCTATTTGATAACACAATATACGAGTAAACTACATACATACTTCACTGCAATATCTAAAATTTACCTGGGTGGTGCAACACTGGATTTGGAAAAAAATCATGGAAAGGGGAGAAAATTTAGAATATTTCGTTATGAATATAAAATAAAAGACTTCATCATCTGATTCTTTGTATACTTTCTCTTTGACTTCCTCGAATAATTCAAAGTTTTCTTATGCATTTGATTCAGGTAACAATTAAATGTGTAAATTTGCCGATTTACCTGTTGGGATTAGTCCGCTGTCGGATAGGCGCACCATTCTGGAGTTTGGCACTTGGGTATTGTGACAAATATGTCATCATGGACTGCTCATCAATATTGGGATTTATCAACTCTTCTGGTCTAATAAGCTAAATAACAACAAAAAACAAAGCATAAGGTTAATGTAGTTTTCTCTTTTAAATTTCCAACAAGTGGAGTATTCCCTCACACACACCTGTCGAACGTTAAGATAATCGTCAGCTAAACCCATGGCTTCAGACGCATTTTGTAGTGCATCTTTAGGATTCCAGTCTGGCCAATCCGGGCACAAACCTGTGATCAAAATGGTAGTACTTAACTTATGAATTTATGACATGATGACATTTATTCGTGAGACATTATTTTATTTAATGCAAAACTCTATAGTCGGATTTAATCGAGGATTTGATTCCTACGAAATTATGGCTATGCTATTATTCCTATGAGATCCATTTTCAAAGGACGTGAAACTTCAACATTATAGAAAGCATCCCGAGAACATGAAGCAATAAGGGATCAAGAATTCAGAATTGGAATTTGAGGTTTGCCAAATGCATAGTAATAATACACGGACATATATTGTACTTGGTATGTAGCGCTGAAAGCGGATTCATCTCGCATTCTCAGCTTACTGACACACACTCGTCAAGGATTTGATATCGCATAAAAGAGGATACCAAAATCTCGCAAGCGGATAATAAAATATTGACTATCTCAATATCCCTGTCTCAGATCCCCTTCGCCTTATCATTGCCTCCCATATTTCTTGAATGAAATGGAATGTACTCATACAATGAAATAAGAATAGGAATAGAATTTACCTGGGGCAACGGCGTCAACCAGAGCACCAACAGCTCGCCCATCGTTCCAATCAGAGGTGAAATTATTTATGGGAAGGTCGGGGATTTTGCTTTGCACCCAATGGAGAAGTCTGTAAATATTGGTGTAAGAGTTATTATTAAACGTCGCATATCCATAATTGTACATTGTATGACAATTTAAATTGAAATAACATCCTTTTGAATACTTAGAATATTTTAGACTAAACAAACTTCTTACTTTTTCCGATGGCTGTTAATTCCAATTATGAATGCACGAAATAAAAATATGAATGTTACTTGTATACCGATATACTATCTTAATGAGTTCGTGAAATCTGGACTGGACTGATATTAAGTATACATGAACGAAGGAAATGGGGGTGTTGTGCATGTTGGAGAAACTGCAATGGCTGGGAAAGTTCACAGAAAGATTTAGTGAACAAGAACCCACTCCACTTGTCTTTGGCGTACCAATTTATTTTATCAAGACCTTAAGAAAAGTGGGGAAAGAGTAGTGTGCACTTTCTCTTCTTCTGACCCTTTTCTCACTCCATTTGTCTTAACTCAAGTGGGTAGCTGGATACACATTGTGGCATGTGGTGTTATAAGGGAACATAATATACGGATAAATGACCAGGGCACGGAAGTGGACTGTGTATGTAGTTTGTAAAGAGGAGGAAACTAACTTCAGCACAGTTTCAACGTGGATTGTTTTTGTGTGTGTGTGTGTGTGGTTCATTGTTGAAGTGAAAGTAAATTCTGGAAAGTAGATCGTGTGACAAGTATTACCTTTGTTTTGGTGTGGGTCCTTTGTCTCCCTGCTGTTGTGGGTACTCTTCCTCCCCTTCCCATACTGGCATGGAGATGGAATAGTGCAAAATGAGTGTCCATATCAGTCCCAAAATCAGCTTTAGTTTACAATCCACAATATCGGAAGAGTCTGTGTGCAATGAGAAAGAAAATAGAGTCATACGAAAAAGCAACAAATTTCAGAATATCAATTCTCATAGATTATGTCTGCAACATTTCCGTATAAATTATCGCCACTTATTTTGCATTGGCTTTGAAGATAGAAAATATTATTATTAATTGTGCATCTTTCTTTTCTCTAATGAATACTGCTGTCTAAAATGACAGGGTACTAGCCAAACGAGTGTACAGATCCAAAAACAGTTATTATTATGTATATAAAATAAACGTCTATATCTGTATCTCATTAAGTAGCCCGCACACAGTCACTTTTATTTCTGTCATTGTTTTGTTCTTGCCATTTTATATACTTTTTATATTCCCTGCAGCTTGAATTGACTGAGATGCTGTGAAGGGTAGACGGCTAATTTGGAATGAGCATAAAATGACTCAATGTTTTTAAATAAGGCAAAACAAAGGTTCTCACTCCATCATAAATTATTCTATCATCCATTTCAATATTCAATAATAATACTCTAACCAACCAACTTTTGTTCAACTTCAAAAGCGACATCAAATTATTTCTAATGGTTATTTCTCTTACTATTTCATTTTAGCCATCATATTTAATAATGGTCAGCCTTTAGTAACGTTAAGAATGATGATCTGCATTTTTACATTCATTTCCAATCACAATCAAATTTTCAAACTGGCAGGCAACATAACATTCAATAATCATGATGATGATGATGATGTATCTAAATGCAATTTTGTTTGTTTGATGGCTAATCATGAAACAATGCGCTTCACAATCAACTACAATTTTCCTCTGCTTTTTATATCTTGGAGGAACCAAGTACAAACGAAAATGGTTGTGCGGATCAAACGGCTTTCACTCAAACAACTGTACAGCTCATACATTGTACAGTAATGAAATCATATTATTCAATATGTTACATAGATATATCCACACATTGTTTTAGAATCATAATCATAAAGCCAAAGCCAAGCCAAGCCAAATTAAAAAAATATTTGTGGATGACAGGATAGATTTATACATTTTTGCAATTTGCAATTTCGTGGGCTATCTGAATGTGTTGATTTTATAACTCTGAAAAGGGAGGACGGGGCCACTTATAAATATTTAATGTGTAAATCCCTTCTGTTTTCACAATACATACATACTTGTTTCCACAATGTGTTCCAACAACAACTTCATACTTTTGGAAGATTGGACGACTGGGTGAAGCAGTCCGGCACTGATGCAAACTAGCCATGCATACCAAGTAAAATGCTTTTTATTACATTGGGATTTGCTCCGCACATTATTATAAATATGCAGACGGACCATGCCATGGTATTGCATTTTGCAGCAGCGCATCATCCATTCTCATGAATTGCTTATTGTTTATTGTGGCATATTTATCGCTTTTGCCACCGCCACCGCCATCGCCCCTCTTCATGCAACAAAACAATCCAAATAACAAACAAAATAAGTCTTCTATACACGGTTCAATTATCCACTTTCCTAACACAAATACCATAAATTTGTTTAACATGGATGGCTGCCCAGCTAGTTGGACAAAATGTAGACAAATTTTCTACACATTGCTGTTGAGATAAGTGAGAACAAGTCTGGAGAAATATAACTTTTGTAAAAGAAAGAAAAGGTGGTTCCGATAAATCCATGGTGGTTCTGATGTGGTTTCATTTTTGAGCAGAGTTGACTGACAGCGAGTACTTTGCAAGAAATCCGTCGCAGCCAGCCAGTATGTACTTGGTCCAGATCAGTATCGTTACAAGCAAAGATTTTGATATAATAACAGCAGCAGCAGTTTGCAGTAATCCACGTTTACATGATTCTGTTGAACAGAATAACAGCAGCTGACAAGAGTTGTGGTTAATGCGGCTGAAACAATAGCCTCCCATTCCACAAGGATGTATGTATTTCTGAAGGGAGTCGAAGTCGAGAAACAATCGATGCTTCAATTTTCTCTTGCAGAAATTTCTCCATATATGAAAGTGCATAATGTGACTTTATGAAATATTGGATACTTTATATGGCAATGTTTTGCCTCCGTCTATTCTAAATGTGTGTTTGAATGATATACCCTCTTGGACGATTCTTCAGGCCTAAATCTTATAAATTACCCCCCGATTAAGGGTTAACTCTTTCAAGGTCATAGGTCAAAATCTTTTTCCAATACTTGATTACAAAATTGTAAAAGAATGCGTTACATCTTCTGTTATTAGTGTACGACGTCCAGAACATACACATGGAAGTAAAGTAAGCGGCCACTTCTAATAATGCAGTACATCTATTTTGATCATAGTCAACCATGCAACCATACCACCACTCAACTCATGTGAATAATATGAGAGTAGCGAAAAGTGAGTGAGACTGGCACATTTCACCACACCACATTCCTTCAATTTTGGATACCAATAGAATAACCAAATTCAATATGTTGCTAATTTATTTAATTATGATTGTGAAATTTTCATCCAGTCAATTCTACCACAAATGCAACAACAGGAGCCCACAACTACATACATACAAATTCTTCTTAGCAATAATGATAAAACTCAAAATGTTGTGTTCCATCCTTTTATTATAAGTATTTGGTTGTCTCGATTCATTATGCATAATATCCTTCTCTGTATGTTATCAAGTTATCTGTATTAGATCTTTTCACTCCCCAAAACCGCATAACTTTTCATTAAATTCACAGTCAAATACAATCTATTAGCATAAAATCCCAACTACTATTTCCTGTCACTAATCTCAGATTTCCCGATAGTTCAAAACTTATCCTTGCCAACGTTTAGTGCAATAATGTAATGTATAATGAAATGAGACAGAGGACTATAACAAGTATGCAGTTTACAGAGTGAAAATGAAAGATTTATGCTGAGTGATGTTTCCCTAGCTGTTAAATATTACATTTCTTCGTATGTATGTACCACAACCTTTTCATGGATGTTAGAATACTCTCACAGACAGAAGTTGAAACTCAGCTCTTTGTTAAATCAAACAAACCATCATTTGCTTTGACAAAGTTCATTCCTGTTGCCTTCAATTGTGATAAAATCAAGGAGTGGAAACGATTTTCCAACTGTTTTAGCAAAATGCTTTGAACTTTGGTGGAAAATAATGAGCTACCAATTCCAACATGAAAGGAAAAAAATACGTACATTCTGGTTTGATTTAGGTACAACAGCTGTGGAAGTGTATTTGGCAGTTGCGAACAGAACAGAATAAAGGGATGGATTTCCCTTTTCTGGTTAAAATGCCATTTAGATAGATTTCGGTTTTGGGTTGAAAGGTGCGTTTGCTTGATTAAAAACACTTAATAAATGCTTAATTTAGGGGTTTGGTTCAATTTATTATAGAACCTCATGCAATTATCCTTCTTATTGTCGTCTTCATATATTTTAGAATATTTCAATTGAGTAAATTTGAGCATGATAGCTTTTACTATCTCTACAACTGATGATTTTATGTATCTGTAATTATATAATGACAGATCTTTTGCCTTTCGACGATTGTCAAATATCAACGAGGGAGGATGTTGGCTTTTGCTCACGTTTAAATACTGGAATGTCAATAGGCTGAACGCAAAATGACAAATTCTAAGGTTATGGTTCACAATTTTCACAAAAAAATGAATGAAGTCATCGGGTTGAGTCAAAATTTCGTCATCAATTAATCAAGTACCTATCTTACATATTTTAAAGGCGAACATTGTTGTTGGTTACAATATATCGGGTTGGTGTGTGTTTATTACACATTAAAATAATAACATACTTCTTTTTAGTTGTTTATGTTGGCGTGGCTCATTCCGCAAAATTGACTCAACCCACTACCGACCGAGTAAAGCTTGCATGTCAAACTTTATAAAGTTGATTTAAAATAAAAGTTATGTCACACAAAGGTCAGATATGGATCTTGAATTTTAGTGAATATATTTGACAACTGACGCCTACAAACAATGTACGTGTATTAACCCTGACAGGGAATGAGCTAATAAGTACAACAAAATGGCCGTCAGATACGAGGACGTGAAACAATGCTTTCCTCGATTCCAACCGATGCAAATGAAAATGAAATATATTTCTGGATTGAAATTCATGACATCAACCATCCAACCATCCAATCATGGAATGTTTGACAGCAATTCAGGCATAAATTTGTAGTGTATTTAGAGTTCATTAACAAAGGAATGCAATGTGACTTGAATTTCCCATTTACCACCTTCTTCGTTCTAATCCAATCTTTGAAACGATATGACATATTCCAACCTTTTAAGTAACTCAACAACTAAAGTAACATTTGACAGTACATGTTGAGATACATAACGTAGTCTGGTATAAGTGCATCATCCATTCTACAAAACATGTTGCAGTTTTCAATGTATCTTGCAAAAACTTACAAAACCGTTCTTTCAAAATCCTAGCTTTTGTTGTAATTATGAATCGTAATATAATGTGGCTGGTTGGTTCTGAGTGATAAGTAACCCTGCCAGCTAGGCAGACTTGATGTAAAATGAGCCGTAGACTGAAATATTTAAGAGATGATACCACATACAATAACATTTGCTAAGTAAGTGCAAAAACGGTTTGAAATGCAGTATTACTACTCTGTCCATGCATTCCTCCAAAAAAGATGACATCATGCACCAATTAAACCACAACACAGTGAATGATGAATATTAGGCTTCTCAGCAGCAGACTTTGACTTAAAAGGTAGGTTCGCATATAACCAACATACATAACATGACAAAAATGTTGGATGGATGGATGGTAAAGGATGGTAATGGGAGTAAATATGTGTTGCGAATTGAAAATGAGTTTGCTTTTGCAAGTTATACTCCGCACATCTGTCCATATCACCATTTAGATAGTTTGTGGCAAGATATTCGAGGACGCCGAGCCTGCCATGAAAATGAATTGAATGAATGCGGTGTGGACTCATGCTGACTTAAACTTGGTGTTAATTTGGAAATTGTTTCATTATTATCGCTCTTGGTGAAAATTATATGTCAAAGTTTTTCACCTAAATGTTCAAATGGTAGTCGTAAAATTGTTCATTTAAAATTAAATTTTTTTTCAGGATTTAATATACTCTCAAATTTCTGCATAACTAAATTGTCACTAAATCAGCCCTAAATTATAAATTGAGACTCAACAAATATAATAAAAAATGTATAAACACACGATAAGTAAAATATACGACGCCAATGCTTTATCCTGTTCCATATCATAAGTTATAATAATAGCATTTGAAATGTTGCACTGTCATCACATCATTACACATTCCATGCAATAAACCGTACTTTTTATATTGTAAGCTTCTGCAGCATTCGAAATTTCCCATGCTTTTTTAATAGTCTTCAAATGCAAACAACTCACTACAAAAATCTAAATGAAACTGAGAGACCCATTCCAAAAACAGTTATTTTCTAAACTAAAATTTCAATAGTTCATAATAGTAATGAATTATTACATTCTTCGTCTAATCATAGTTGCACAATTCTCTCTCTCAACACGACGGACCGGTGTGGCTCGAAATAAATGCATAGTTAATGCACTCCCATGTGCTCTCAACTTTGCGAACCTCTAACAAATTATTAGACTATTATTGATCCCGATCCTTGATTAATTTAAATGTGCAAAAGGAGAGAATCTACCCAGCGTGGTCAATAAATGATGTAACAGTTTAACAAGTACATTGATTTTATCGACATATTGATTTTAAGATGATAATGAAGATGAAGTATGTCAAGATGTCCAATAATAATTTATGATATAGCACGGCATGGTAATAAATATTTAAAAAATGGGACCACATTTTAGAGAGGAGAAACCGGTAAACGCTCCATCCGGAATCAAGCAAGGGTTCATGCAAGGGTCCATAATTCCATCAAATTGTAAATTACATTGCTACACATCACATATCCACCAACTACACCACGGACACTTTTATTCCTTCACAGCACTTTTTCACTCTTTCATATTTCTACTACCCACACATAAGCACCATTTCCATCATTTCTTTCTGGCTGATTGAGCCTAGTCGGCTTTTCCTATCGACAGGACTGAACGGTAGGTTTTTGGTTGGTTGGAGTTTGAGATGTAAAAAATGACAGATCAGTTACTACCAAAAGTAAGTTTTCTGTGCAGAGAGAGATGATGAAGAGTAGTAGCAGTCCACGGAGAAGATGGATACTTACCAATATTGACGATACGGATCCCTTCCGCTTTCTCCAGAAACTCCAATGCCACCGACACATTTTCCAACTTTTGTGAGCGAAAGTTTGGTCTCTTGTTGTGTTTGGGGAGCGCTTTACCGGAGAGCACTTCGATGAGACCAATCAGCCGGAGTCCATCAGACAAGTCGGTTTCCAAATTGCCCACATTTTTAAACACTGTTTTAAGATGTTCATTTGCCCACCGGGTAAAAGTATTTTGCTGGAAAAATTATACACCGGTGCTCAATAATGTTATGTGTTTTACATGATTAATTTGTTACTTTTTATGATTATTTATGAAATATACATAAATCTTCTTACCTGGATCTTCTTCCACTGGGCATCTTCGGCCAAGTCACGCTCAGCGTCCACCATTTCTTCGTCGTCAGGTGCACACTGGTCTGTGCCAGGGCTGCCCAAGACATGTTGATGCATGCCTGGGCCACCCTCCTCCCGAACCACCTCGTCAACATTCATCTCTGTTCCCCCGCTCCCACCACTACCACTTACAGCTCACCTGTAATATAGGTAAGCAAAGTAAAGTAAGTACAGGAGTGTGTGGTAATCAGTACAATGCTTCATTTATCCAGTCTCCAGCACAAGAGTCGCTTATATTTTTTATCATCATCCGTCCGTTCAACCACTACATCAATGCTCTGCTGCTATATGATCCATTCCTATGCTGTATGCATAATAATATGTAATATTACACATCCACAACAGGCAGAGGCTAGACACTTTTGCTTCTCACCTTTTAAACCCGTGCTGGTTATTCTCATCATATAAACATCCAATGCGGACGAAATACACATACACACTCAGCGTTGCATATATGCATACACATTATACAATTCTTTTATAAACCAAAAGTATTACATTTCAATAACACACTCACTTTTACTAACTTGTTGCCTATAAAAGGATACATCAACTTGAACACAAAACATGACCTAATCCTGCATTTGAGTGCATTTGTGCTCTGCTGTGAGTGAGACACTCACTCTCGCCTCATCTCATTCTTCTAATAACAAACAATGTGCGAATGGAAATGGAAACGTGTGTGCAATTTCACATTCCTTTTACATTCATTTATTCCATGAGACACGTGAATCTGCAGTTTTCTTTGCATGATGATTTTGGTGAAACTGAATTTTTCATAATTTGGAAGGGAATAATGTTGTGCAGAAATTTTTCGAATGGTAATACATAATCCCATTATTGACTTATGTAACGACTTAGCAATGTATCAAACCAATTCGTAATTTAGTCTTAATGTGCTAATTTTGGTAGCGTAAGTAAACGACTACAAGAGATTATTAAGCCAGAGAGGAGGATGGCTGACTGGAGTAGATTTAAATTCGCTGAATGGGAGGCTATCGGACCAATTTTGGAGTATGCTGTTGCATAATCTCATCCATTGTGTTTATGTCACCCTTGTGACAGTTTAGCTTATGTGTAGAGCTCGCTTTATGGTTTATAATGCCTCCGTGGATAGATTTACACCTTTGGCAAGACTCATTTTGCAGTAGAATGGTTGGTGGTGATGATATTATATTTATACACCTTCAAATACATACATACGTACGAGCCCATCATAATAAAATGACTGCGTTTACTGGTTTTCAAATTACTTGTGACCAATCAAAAATGTTCAATAATGGACCCTCAAAGTGTTAGGAGTCAACTCAAAAGTTAACTTTTACAACTACGATTAGTCGATAATGACAAAGTGAACAATTACCCAACACATAATTTTCAATGATGTAAGGATAGGATACCCAAGGCTAGGCATATCCATGTTATATGAAGCGTATTGTATGTGATTGGTATTGATTCATGTATAAACTAGAGTTTA